>JASAMV010006494.1:0-13730 GCA_030248065.1 Rhynchonema sp. JSB1_4
CGAATCAGGCACCGATGTTTTCTTAAAGATTTCTATCTCCTCTAGCCCGTGTCAGAGGTCGCAACAGCCCCCAAATCTCCGGCCCGGCCCGGCCCGCCCGACCCGTACCCCCAAATCTCCGGCCCGGCCCGAATTTTTGGCTCAGATTTTAACCCAATTTTTGTCATAATTTTTGCGATTTTTGAATCTATTTTTTTGGTTGAAAATTCATTGTTTTCCATGAAAAAGTCGCCAGATAGACAATACCAATGGTGTGGCTGCAGTGTAGTTCCTGGGGGGGGGGGGGGTGGGGGGGTCCCCCCCCCCCCTAAGGTACACTAACCGCCGCGACCAAGGTACACTAGTACACTAACCGCCGCGCCAGGTACACTAACCGCCTCAATTTTTGCCTAAAATTGGCATTTTTAGGCCTAAAATGGGCATTTTTAGGCCTAAAATGAGTGATTTTTAGGTCAATGATGTCAAAAGTCGCCAAACTACCCTTTTTATGAAGAATTTTTTCCAAAAGGGGCAAAAATCGGTCAAATTCTCTACCCCAAAAAGTGACTTTTTCCTGGAATTTGGTCTTCCCCCCCCCCCCCCTCCCCCCCCCAGGGAGGTACACTAACCGCCGCACGGAAAAAAGGGGTAGGTACACTGACCGCCGCGCCGGACCAGGAACTACACTGTGTGGCTGGGGGGTGGGGGTCCCCCCTAGGTACAATAGGTAGGTAAGGTAGATGACGCGCCATCCTGGTACAGTAGGTACCCAGTGTAGTTCCTGGTCCGGCGCGGCGGTTAGTGTACCTAACCATATTTTCCGTGAGGCGGTTAGTGGACCTCCCTGGGGGGGGGCAGGGGGGGAAGACCCCAAGTCCGGAAAAAGTCACTGTTTGAGGTAGCAACTTTGACCGATTTTTACCTTTTTTTGGAAAAAATTCTTCAGAACAAGGGTATTTTGGCGACTTTTGAGAACATTGACCTAAAAATCACACATTTTAGGCCTAAAAATGCCCATTTTAGGCCTAAAAATGGCCATTTTAGGCAAAAGTTGAGGCGGTTAGTGGACCCGACGGGGGGGTTAGTGTCCTCGTGTACCTTGGTCGCGGCGGTTCGGGTACCGGGGGGGGGGCCCCCCCCCCCCCTCCCCCCCGCCAGGAACTACACTGGTAGGTACCTAGGTCGCCGCCCCCCAGTTGTTACAGTAGGTTGCTATTTTTGTCTCAAAATGGTATAAAATCGATATTTTTCACTCCAAACAATCAAAAAATCGCGCGCTGCGCGCGAAATGAGGGTTTTAGACCACATTTTCATCTAAATTTAGACATAAAAAATTTTGTTCCCCCAAGCTCGGCCGGTACAGTAGGTTGATTGCATGCAGTGTAGTTCCTGGTCCGGAGGGGGAACAGACGTACCCTCCACTATTTTCGGAGGGGGAACAGACGTACCTACCTGGGGGGAGGGGGGGGGGGAAGTCCCAATTTAGGGGGGGGACGGAAAAAAGTCATTTTTTGAGGTCGAAAAATTGGACTATTTTTGCCTTCTTTTGCGAAAAATCCCCTATAAAAAGGGTATTTTGGCGTTTTTTTGGAGGTTTCACCTAAAGTTTACCTATTTTTGGCCTAAAAATGCCTATTTTAGGCCAAAATTTGCCCATTTTAGGAAAAAATTGGGGGAGCAGACGTACCCGGAGGGGGAACAGTGGGGCAGGCGTACCTCGGAGGGGGAACAGACGTACCCGAGGGGGGGTCCCCCCCTCCCCCCCCAGGAACTACACTGATTGCATGCAGGCCTTTCTGGTGGTACAGTAGGTTGATTGCACGCCTGGGTACCGTAAAAACCTAAATACAGCCCCCCCCCCGGAATAGAGCTCCCCCCAAAAGGGGTCAGTGAATTAATAGAGGCCCCCCCGGAATAGAGCCCCCCTAAGTAACATTCCCTATACTGTAGTGTATTAAGGCTTGATAGCAATGGTGTAGCCCGGGGGTGGGGGTCCCCTCCCCCTAGGTACAGTAGGTCGGTTGCCGCCCCTCGCCTGGTACAGTAGGTAGGTTGCCGCCCCTCCCCTGGTACCAGTGTTGGAGGTGGGGGTCGCCCCCCCCAGTACAGTAGGTATCCCCCCCCCCTCGCCTATGCCTATGTTTGGCATGGTACAGTAGGTATCCCGCCGATTTTCACCCCGGCACAGTAGGTATCCCCCCGATTTTGCCCCAAAAGTGCCAATTTTTGACCAAAATGGCCGAAATTAGTGCAAAATCAGTGGTTTTTACCTCAAATTACCCGAAATTCGCGCGCTACGCGCGCAAATACTACGTTTTCACACGATTCCACACATAATAAACACATAAAAAATTTTCACCCCAAAACCTAACCCCCCCCCCAACCCCCCCCCCCAAACCCCCCCCCCTAGGTACATAACCCCCCAGGCCATCGGCTCTGGTACAGTAGGTATCCCCCCTCTCCGAGCCTCGGTACAGTAGGTATCCCCCCTCCAGAGTACCTCCAACACTGCCTGGTGCGGTAGGTAGGTTGCCGCCCCACCTAACTTTTCACCCGAAACATTCATTTTTGGCTTAAAATTGCATAAAATTAGCATATTTGTCTGCAAATAGGCGAAAAATCGCGCGCTGCGCGCGAAATTAGTGTTTTAGGCCACATTTTCTTCAGTATTTAGACATAAAAAATTTCGGTTTCCAGATGACCCCCCCAAGTGGTACGACCCCCCTAGCTCGGCCGGTACAGTAGGTAGGTTGCCGCCCCGCATTTTGGGTGGTACAGTAGGTTGCCGCCCCGCCTGGGTAGCTACACCACCACTGCTTGATAGTGGTGTACAGGTACATTTATGCACGTTTGTTGTTTGTTCAGAGCACATAATACGCCTCCTATTGACGAATATACACGAATAAATGCGATTACAAGCGAAAAAACATCTTTTCAAACCAGTTTTTAGGGGTTTTGGGGGTATTTCTTTGAACAATTTTTCAGGTTCGGGTCAGTGAATTAATAGAGGCCCCCCGGAATGGAGCCCCCCCGTAATAGAGCCCCCCACAATGGGGTCAGTGAGTTAATAGAGCCCCCCTTCTATTTAGGTTTTTACGGTAGATTGGGACCCGAAATGTGTTGACGATAGATAGATGACCCAAGTCCAAAATCCGGGGGGGGGTCGACCCAAACTTGTTGACGATAGATAGATGTATACTGTCATAAAGAACCGTTCTTTATTTTTCGTGAAAAAAAAACGGTTTTTTTCCGAAAAAAAACCGTTTTTTTTCCAAATACTTTTCCAGTACTTAAGAACGTAATTTCGAAAAATATAACAATTTCAGTGCAAAATTTGTTCGAAGTGACGAGAGTGCTCTTGAAGGGTGTTGAAGTCAGTCGAAAACACTTGGTTTACACGCTTTTTGGCCCATTTTGGGCCGGTTAATTTTTGTGCTCGAGCCAATTTTTCACTGAAATCGAAAAACTCATCAGTTTTGCATTACAATTTTTTGGAAAAATTAGAATAAAGTACTGATATTTTTCCGAACAAAAACCGAAAAGGTACCCACGGAAAAATAAATGGAAAAGTATTCGGGGCTCGGGAAAAAACGGTTTTTTTCGGTTTTTTTTCGGAAAAAAACCGGTTTTTTTCGCCTGCCAGGTAGATGGTGGGGGGTCGTCAAAAATCAAGGTATAGTATGGTGTACTAAGCAGGTAATAATGTATAAACGTTAATAAAAATGTACTTAGATGTACTAAATCCGCGCGTAGCGCGCAATTTTTTGCCTATTTGAAAATGAATGTTTCGGGTGAAAAGTTAGGTGGGGCGGCAACCTACCTACCGCACCAGGCAGTGTTGGAGGTACTCTGGAGGGGGGATACCTACTGTACCGAGGCTCGGAGAGGGGGGATACCTACTGTACCAGAGCCGATGGCCTGGGGGGTTATGTACCTAGGGGGGGTTTTGGGGGGGGGGTTAGGTTTTGGGGTGAAAATTTTTTATGTGTTTATTATGTGTGGAATCGTGTGAAAACGTAGTATTTGCGCGCGTAGCGCGCGAATTTCGGGTAATTTGAGGTAAAAACCACTGATTTTGCACTAATTTCGGCCATTTTGGTCAAAAATTGGCACTTTTGGGGCAAAATCGGGGGGATACCTACTGTGCCGGGGTGAAAATCGGGGGGGATACCTACTGTACCATGCCAAACATAGGGGGGCTACCTACTGTACCAGGCGATGGGGGATACCTACTGTACTGGGGGGGCTACCCCCACCTCCAACACTGGTACCAGGGGAGGGGCGGCAACCTACCTACTGTACCAGGCGAGGGGCGGCAACCGACCTACTGTACCTAGGGGGAGGGGACCCCCACCCCCGGGCTACACCATTGCTATCAAGCCTTAATACACTACAGTATAGGGGATGTTACTTAGGGGGGCTCTATTCCGGGGGGGCCTCTATTAATTCACTGACCCCTTTTGGGGGAGCTCTATTCCGGGGGGGCTGTATTTAGGTTTTTACGGTACCCAGGCGTGCAATCAACCTACTGTACCACCAGAAAGGCCTGCATGCAATCAGTGTAGTTCCTGGGGGGGGGAGGGGGGGGACCCCCCCTCGGGTACGTCTGTTCCCCCTCCGAGGTACGCCTGCCCCACTGTTCCCCCTCCGGGTACGTCTGCTCCCCCAATTTTTTCCTAAAATGGGCAAATTTAGGCCTAAAATAGGCATTTTTAGGCCAAAAATAGGTAAACTTTAGGTGAAACCTCCAAAAAAACGCCAAAATACCCTTTTTATAGGGGATTTTTCGCAAAAGAAGGCAAAAATAGTCCAATTTTTCGACCTCAAAAAATGACTTTTTTCCGTCCCCCCCTAAATTGGGACTTCCCCCCCCCCCGTCCCCCCCCCGTAGGTACGTCTGTTCCCCCACCGAAAATAGTGGAGGGTACGTCTGTTCCCCCTCCGGACCAGGAACTACACTGCATGCACTCAACCTGCTGTACCGGCCGAGCTTGGGGGAACAAAATTTTCGGCCATTTTTCGGCCAGTCCTTATGTACTATGCAGTGGTGTAGCTACCCAGGCGGGGCGGCAACCTACTGTACCACCCAAAATGCGGGGCGGCAACCTACCTACTGTACCAGCCGAGCTAGGGGGGGGGTCGTACCACATGGGGGGGTCATCTGGAAACCGAAATTTTTTATGTCTAAATACTGAAGAAAATGTGGCCTAAAACACTAATTTCGCGCGCAGCGCGCGATTTTTCGCCTATTTGCAGACACATATGCTAATTTTATGCAATTTTAAGCTAAAAATGAATGTTTTCGGTGAAAAGTTAGGTGGGGCGGCAACCTACCTACTGTACCAGGGGAGGGGCGGCAACCTACCTACTGTACCAGGCGAGGGGCGGCAACCTACCTACTGTACCTAGGGGGGGCTCCCCCCCCCACGCCCCCCCCCAGCTACACCACTGGTACTATGTCACCACTTTTTTCGCCTTTTCAGTACTTAAGAACAGCAAAATTGGTGACATAGTACTTAAGGCCTGTGTCACCATTTTTGCTGTTCTTAAGTACTGAAAAGGCGAAAAAAGTGGTGACATAGTACATAAGGACTGTCACCACTTTTGCTGCTCTTAAGTACTAAAAAAGGGAAAAAAGTGGTGACATAGTACTTAAGGTCTGTGTCACCACTTTTGGTGCTCTTAAGTACTAAAAAAGGGAAAAAAGTGGTGACACAGACCTTAAGTACTATGTCACCACTTTTGCTGCTCTTAAGTTCTAAAAAAGCCGGAAAAGTGGTGACATAGTACTTAAGGGAAGGGAAGCACGGTGACAGGCTAAATTTCCACGACTTTCAACTGAATGATGCTTCGCCGGTATAATGAAAGAAATGATCAAAATTATATGACATTTTCTGTTTATATAGGCAAACCAGCGTACTTTGCAGTCTTAGACATACCGTATCACCCTAAATTCCAACACACCTAAAATGTTTCGGGTTACTGTAGCCACGTCGCGCGTGCTTTGCTTGTGAAAGCACCAAGTGGCTACAGTAACCTGAAACATTTTAGGTGTGTAAGAATTCAGGGTGGTGCGGTATGGTCTAAGACTGCAGAGTACGGCTAGTTTGCCTATATTCATACGATGTAGCGTCTTGCAATTGTACTGGTTTCCTGTTTCCACTGGCTTTTCAGCGACAAATCCTCATTGATGACCCTGACCGTATTATGCGTGTGGCACTTATGATCAACGGACACCGATTGAGAATTGGACGTCTTGGAATTGCGCATATCAAGGTGTGCTAGCTGAATGCAAAATGTATTCGGTCATTGCGGTTGCTCATCAGAAAATGAAATGCACAATTCAATTTACAGTAAACGTTTGCCCGCAGTAAACGTTTGCCAGCGTATGTTGTTTCCATTCGCATCACTCGATGGATTTCTGTGGCGTTTTTCGTCAGATATTCCGTGAATCTTGAAGTCTGAGAACAAGGGATGTCGATTTTGAAACTGGACTAGCTTTTCCCAAAATGCTATGCCAAGCCAATCCCATGGCTAAAAACGTATGAAAGAGAATTTTTTTGAAGCCCGTGTCAGAGGTCGCAAGAGCCCCCAAATCTCCGGCCCGGCCTGGCCCGGCCCGAACCCCCAAATCTCCGGCCCGGCCCAAATTTTTGGCTCAGATTTAACCCAATTTTTGTCATAATTTTTGCGATTTTTGAATCTATTTTTTGGTTGAAAATTCATTGTTTTCCATGAAAAAGTCGCCAGATAGACAATACCAATGGTGTGGCTGGAGGTGGGGGTCCCCCCCAGGTACAATAGGTAGGTAAGGTAGATGACGCGCCATCCTGGTACAGTACCGTAAAAACCTAAATACAAGGGGGCTCTATTAATTCACTGACCCCATTTTCAAAAAATTACCGTAAAAACCTAAATAGAAGGGGGGGCTCTATTAACTCACTCAGTGTAGTTCCTGGGGGGCATAGTAGTGGCTGGGGGGGGGGGGTTGGGGGGGGGGGTTACCCCCCCTCTTAGTACTTACCTACCACAAAACCCGAGGGGGGGGGGGTTGGGGGGGTTGAGTACTTACCTCTCACAACTCCAAATCATACCTCTCACAAGCAATTTTATACCTTTTTAAGGCAAAAATCGGTGTTTTTCGACCTTATTTTCCCAAAAATCGCGCGCTCCGCGCGCAAACCCACCCATAATACCTATTTTTAGGCGATTTTCGGCGAAAATTTTAAAAAAGTACTATTTTTACCTCAATTTTTGGCCAAAATTGTATCACAAAAACGGTGTTTTTTCGCCTTTTTGGGTGACCAAAATCATACCTCTCACGCTTCCGGTCCCAACCCCGCATCATACTTACCTCCCACACATGGGCCTGCCACTACACTGCTGGGGGGGGAGGGGGGACCTCCCTCGGGTACGTCTGTTCCCCCTCCGAGGTACGCCTGCCCCACTGTTCCCCCTCCGGGTACGTCTGCTCCCCCAATTTTTTCCTAAAATGGGCAAATTTAGGCCTAAAATAGGCATTTTTAGGCCAAAAATAGGTAAACTTTAGGTGAAACTTCCAAAAAAACGCCAAAATACCCTTTTTATAGGGGATTTTTCGCAAAAGAAGGCAAAAACAGTCCAATTTTTCGACCTCAAAAAATGACTTTTTTCCGTCCCCCCCCCCAAATTGGGACTTCCCCCCCTTCCCCCCCTCCAGGTAAGGTAGGTACGTCTGTTCCCCCTCCGAAAATAGTGGAGGGTACGTCTGTTCCCCCTCCGGACCAGGAACTACACTGAACTCACTGATCCCATTTTGGGGGGGCTCTATTCCGGGGGGGACTCTATTAATTCACTGACCCGAACCTGAAAAAATTGTTCCCAGAAATACCCCCAAAAACCCCTAAAAAGGGGTTTGAAAGGATGTTTTTTCGCTTGTAATCGCATTTATTCGTGTCTATTGGTCAATAAGAGGCGTATTACGTGCTCTTAACGAACAAGAAACGTGCATAAATGTACCTGTCCACAACTATCAAGCCTTAATACACTAGGGGATGTTACTTAGGGGGGCTCTATTCCGGGGGGGCTCTATTAATTCACTGACCCCTTTTTGGGGGGGCTGTATTACGGGGGGGCTCTATTCCGGGGGGGGCTGTATTTAGGTTTTTACGGTATTTTCGTTTCTCAGCGAGAGCGTTCCAAATCCGGTGTTATTTTCGATCGAAATTCCGAGGGGGGGCTCTATTCCGGGGGGCTCTATTTAGGTTTTTACGGTAGGTACCTAGGTCGCCACCCCCCGGCTGGTACAGTAGGTTGCTATGTTTGGCTCAAAATGGTATAAAATCGATATTTTTCACTCCAAACAATCGAAAAATCGCGCGCTGCGCGCGAAATGAGGGTTTTAGAGCACATTTTCATCTAAATTTAGACATAAAAAATTTTGTTCCCCCCAAGCTCGGCCGGTACAGTAGGTAGCAATGGGGTAGCGGGGGGGGGGGGAGGGGGGGGTCCCCCCCCTAGGTACCATAGTAGTGGCTGGGGGGGGGGGGGGGTTGGGTGGGGGGGGGGCTTACACCCCCCTCTGAGCTCTGAGTACTTACCCACCACAAAACCCGAGGGGGTTGGGGGGGGGGGGGGGGTTGAGTACTTACCTCTCACAACTCCAAATCATACCTCTCGCAAGCAATTTTATACCTTTTTAAGGCAAAAATCGGTGTTTTTCGACCTTATTTTCCCAAAAATCGCGCGCTCCGCGCGCAAACCCACCCATAATATATATTTTTAGGCGATTTTCGGCGAAAATTTGGAAAAAGTACTATTTTTACCTCAATTTTTGGCCAAAATTGTATCACAAAAACGGTGTTTTTTCGGCTTTTTGGGTGACCAAAATCATACCTCTCACGCTTCCGGTCCCAACCCCGCATCATACTTACCTCCCACACATGGGCCTGCCACTACACTGCTAGGTGTAGGTACAGTAGGTAGGTTGCCGCCCCTCACCTGGTACAGTAGGTAGGTTGCCGCCCCTCCCCTGGTACAGTAGGTAGGTTGCCGCCCCACCTAACTTTTCACCCAAAACATTCATTTTTGGCTTAAAATTGCATAAAATTAGCATATTTGTCTGTAAATAGGCGAAAAATCGCGCGCTGCGCGCGAAATTAGTGTTTTAGGCCACATTTTCTTCAGTATTTAGACATAAAAAATTTCGGTTTCCAGATGACCCCCCCCTAGCTCGGCTGGTACCAGTGGTGTCGTTGGGGGGGGGGAAGGGGGGGGGGTTACCCCCCCGAGTATCCGGTATCCGGTATCTTGATTTTTTCACCCAGGGGTATCCGGTATCCTGACTTTTTGTCCAAGGGTATCCTACCCTAAAAAATTTCCGAAAACGGTAAAAATCGCCCATTTTTACCTCCAAAATGCTCAAAATCGCTTGCTAGCGCAAGCATAACCCCCAAAATGACCATTTTTTGCGCTGTCAACACCGATTTTGCTCAATTTTCCTCTTAAAAAATTGACTTTTTTTGAACAACCCCCCTGGGTATCCGAGATTTTTTATTTTAGGGAGCAACCCCCCCCTGGTATCCGAGATTTTTCATCTTGGGTATCCGGTATCCGAAAATTTTGGATTTTGGGTATCCGGTATCCTGACTTTTTGATTTCCCAACGACACCACTGGCTGGTACAGTAGGTAGGTTGCCGCCCCGCATTTTGGGTGGTACAGTAGGTTGCCGCCCCGCCTGGGTAGCTACACCACTACTGGTAGGTAGGTTGATTGCAGGCCTTTCTGGTGGTACAGTAGGTTGATTGCACGCCTGGGTAGCCACACCACTGGACAATACTGATCACTTACTTGCTGAATCCGTCAGAAATTTTAGTATTTTTGACAAAAAAACCTTACCTTTTCAGTAAAATAAGTCACTTCAGAAGCTTCGGGCCGGGCTGCCCGACCCTCCAAATCTCCAGCCCGGCCCGGCCCGAGCCAAAAGCCCAAAATCGCGGCCCGGCCCGGACCGGCCCGATTGCGACCTCTGGCCCGGGTAAAATTAGATCTTGGGTAAAATTGTATAATACCATAAAGTGACTTATTTTACCGTATTACGTATTTTGATTTTTATGGTACATGGAGGGTACCGTAAAAATCTAAATAGAAGGGGGCTCTATCAATTCACTGGCCCCATTTTGGGGGCTCTGTTCCGGGGGGCCTCTATTAATTCACTGACCCGAATCTGAAAAATTCTTCCCAGAAATACCCCCAAAAAAACCCTGAAGAGGGGTTTGAAAGGAGAAAAATCTCGCGCTACGCGCGAAATTAGCGTCTTAGGGTACATTTTCATCGATATTTAGACCAAAAAATTTTTGTTCCCCCCTAGCTCGGCCGCTACAGCAGCTACCGTAAAAACCTAAATAGAAGGGGGGCTCTAATTAATTCACTGACCTCATTTTGGGGGCTCTATTCCGGGGGGCCTCTATTTCTATTAATTCACTGACCCGAACCTGAAAAATTGTTCCCAGAAATACCCCTAGAAACCCCTAAAAGGGGGTTTGAAAGGATGTTTTTTCGCTTGTAATCGCATTTATTCAATAAGAGGTTTATTATGTGCTCTGAACAAACAACAAACGTGCATAAATGTACCTGTACACCACCATCAAGCCTTAATACACTACTGTACAGGGGATGTTACTTAGGGGGGTCTTCTACTAATAGATAATAAATATTAATCTGTCACAACTTTCCATTTTATAATTAGGCTTAGGCATTAGGCTGCCAGCCAGGAAGGCATGACCGAACGAGAATTTCAATATCTTGAGCCCCAACTGATCCAGTGCCCAAATTATGGACTCCAACTACGTAAATACCCCTTTCTGCACATTAAACATTGTGTTTTCCTCTGTTTCATTGTTCGGGATTTTTGCTTTTCGGGATTTTTATTTTTCTGGACTTTTTTCTGGATTTTTTTTTCGGGTTTTTTCGGGATTTTTTGGGGGATTTTTGACACCACCCAAAAAATAGTGTTTTTGGAGGATTTGGAAATTTTTCCGAAAATTTCGTTCTTTATTTTGGCCTCTAAAAAACGGTTTTTTCGTTTTTTTTTCAGGAAAAACGGTTTTTCTACTTGCAACTATACTGGGGCCGCTTTCATTTGACGTGGACCGTGTCTTCGCTAAGATTGCAGTGTCCGACATTTGAATAAAATGGCACGTCACGGTTTCAGAGAATCAGCATCCGGGTTCAAACTCCATCCTATCCATCTCTTACCTCCACGATGTTTGGTTGCAAACATTAAATCACAATGGCAGATTTCGATGATGAAGAATATAGCGTCAGTGCGCCACATCGTGATGACAAGCAGAAACGAATGAAAAAATGGCGTTTGATTGTCAGAAATTTGCCCTTCAAGGTCTGCCTGCCCGCTTTTCGCTTACTGTTTAATTTTTACTACCACCACGCAAACATAAGGTTTAAATGAAAGCTCATCAAATGCGCGACTTCGTCTGAATTTCGGTTTTGGTATACAAGTCCAACCTCCAATTTTTCAGAGCGATGAAACAGCGTTGAAGTCGACGTTCGAAAAATTTGGAGAAATTGCCGAAATCGTCGCGCCGAAGTCTAAAAAAGGTACGTATGTGTGATCGATGTCGATCAGTCGATGTGTTGCGTGGCTAATTCATTGTAGGAGTCTGACACGACAAACCTTTCCAGATCCATCGCGCAGCGCTGGCTTTGCATTTGTTCAATTTCGCGCTTTTCCGTCGGCGTTTCGCGCGCGAAAAGAGCTCACGACTGCTGAGATTGATGGTCGAAAGATCGCGATTGATTGGGCTGTGCCAAAAGATACGTACATGTCGGCCATCTGTCAAGGTTTGTGATTTATCAAAAACGGAAACGTTTTCTTTGTGCTGTAATTTGTCAGTTACTACCTGATCATTTCCAATTTTGTGCAGGGTCGACCAAAGATGCTGTCAACAAAATGGCTCCACGGAAGCTCGCCAATGATTCCTTACCTCCGAGACTTGACAGAAAGTCAGAAGCAAAGAAGGGGCGCAAGCAATCGGAAGATACCATCGACTCAAACATTACTGATGAATCGGACAATTCAAATTCGGAAAGCGAGTGAGTCTCCCAGAAATAGATGGCTTTGACAGGTTTGGGACCAGCTGTTGTTTTTATCTTAAAATTAGAAGCTAAAATCGATTGCAGCAAGCCGCAGTCTGAATCCGAGGATTGTGACGAAACCGATTCTGAAGCTGAGAAGCCACAAAGCTCGAAACGGACAAATAAAGTTGACGAAGGCCTGCAGCAAGAACGGACTGTGTTCGTCAGGTGTGATCAATCGTCGATTCGGAACAAAGACTGCGCTAGTTTTTGCCTTGAGTGTGAACTTTGAGAAGTCATAATGTCGTAGTTATTAACAGAAATTTGTCGTTTGACACTGACGACTATGGACTGAAAGAATGCTTGTCGAAATTTGGCGAGCTCAAGTACGCCGTCGTTTGCAAATATTCTGGTACAGAACATTCGAAAGGTTGGACAATGGTCATTTATGAGAGGACTTTGGTTCATCTTCATTATTTTCATAAACAATGTCTACGTTCAGGCAGCGGATTTGCTCAATTTGTGCAGAAGGCTGATGCTGACGAGTGCGTAAAGGTGGCCAGTCAGGCACCGGTTGGTTTCTGTTGTTCGTACTATATGTAGGCATGTATCTGAAAATAACTCGTGAATTACATAAGCGTACAGTGAACAATACCTTTGACAATCAGGGCATTAATCTGGATGGTCGACCGCTCGGCATCTGTATCGCATTGCCTCGTGAGAAAATAACCGAAATCAATAAGGCCAAGAGCGAGAAACAGCCACGCGATAATCGAAACCTGCATCTGCTGCGTGTGTCTGGTTGGTGTGATCGTGCTTGAATACTTACTAATTGACATAATGCCACTTTTCTACTATATTTTGTGCTTACTTTCTAGTGATTCGGCCCGGCACGTCGCAAGCTGACGGAATGTCGGACGCTGATGCGCAGAGAAGAGAAGCTGTGGGTTTTTTGTCAAGTTTGTTCAAGTTCAAGTTCAAGTTTTTTATTGCATCAGAAGCAACATGGTAACGTCAACAACACGCATAAGCTGGACAGTAACGACGAAACCATAAACAATTACAAGTGTTTAGTGGGCCAGTGGATAGTTACGGATCGAGAGATGTAGATGATGATAAGGAGCAAAAAAACACAGAAAACACAGAAACACAGCATGATCGGTCAATTACATTTCACACACGGACGGAATAAATTTCACTGGCAGCAATCGCAATTTGTACAACAATTCAACAATCAAGCTTTGCGAACGAATGACTCCTTTGAATGTGCCCATTCGCAGGAAAACAGCAAAGTCAGGTAAAGCATTGTAAAGATGGGACATGATAACAATAGCACTGGTAGCGAGAATATGAGTTTTAGCACGTGGGATACAAATGGCACGAGAATGATTAAGACGAGAACTGGAGCGAGAATTGGAATCAGAAATGAACGAAATAGAGTCAACAGGAGCAGCACGAATACCAAGAACATAAGAATGCATCAATCTCAGACGACGTTTCATGACAGTGACACCCACATAATCAACACCAAACATTGAACACAACTGCGAATATGACACACACCGATCATGATTGCCAGAGAACATGCGAATAATGGATTTTTGTGTTCTTTCCAACAAATTACGTGAATAGTCATGAATAGGATAGGTCACCTCACACGAATAGTACATGACAGAGC
>JASAMV010006495.1:0-12828 GCA_030248065.1 Rhynchonema sp. JSB1_4
GTGTGACAAACAGCAACCACGTGCTCTCGTATACATACTGTACATATGTAGATGCAGTTCCCTCTTGTCTTTATTAGCTCGCCTGGCTATTAGCTGATTGCGCACAACTACGGGGCCTGAGAGAACCGTGCAAATTTGTTTGTTGAGAAGCTTTTCAGTATATAGTTGATAAATAATGGCGGACCATGCTGCGTGTTATGATGACTATAGATGCATTCCGTATGAGTGGCCCAAGTTTATTCTCAAGCTTTGGGCTAAGCTTGGTTTGTCACACGACTAGATTACCTATATTATTTAGCCTGATTCTGCAATGAAGGCGAAACTGAACGATCCCAAACTTGCATGACATCGGATTGCAGCGGTCCGGATTGCAGCCAAGTTCGAGAGAAAAAACAAATCCTGTCTGACCTTTGCGCGCAAATCATGTCTGATCCCCGCTTTCAGCAGCAGCTTTATTGCGATATGGCGTGAAGGTTCGGATAATAGCGTCACTGCGGGCTTTCAAGACGCAGTGGAGGTTCCTGTCATGTTCCATAAAAAGCATCGGTGATGAAAAACAGAACAATGTTTGAGATTGAAGGATGTTCGTTCAGACGGAAATAATAAACACGGATAGTCATGGAAGAAAAAGTCATTTTTATCTACAGTATGTAGATGGTCACAAAAGGCGGCAGGAAGGATGAAGCGAAACCACGCATCGAGGCGGGACTGTATATAATGTCCTTGTACAAGAATAGCTTTCCTGTGTTTTGACGCCGTGGAGGGGGAATGCGAGGGCGATCTTCAAAATTGGTAATCGGTTCGGCTCAGTATTGCCTTCTTCGACGACTGCTCAATTTAAGGATCTGCCGAGATTTACTGAGGCAGCTATGTTCGGCCGGCGATAAAGGTTGTTCCGACTCAGCTGTAGCAAAGATCTTTAGTTATGCCAGTCGAAATTTGTGAGCCTTAATAATAAAAGTCACGTGAACATTAGCAGATGGGACCGACCGTCAAGAGCAAAGTTCGCCAGACGCGTCACGCAACAAGATGAGATCTCGTTGTACGACTGTAAAAACAACGCATATAATGATGAAGCCTAGATTAGAAATTAGCATTTCTGAATGCTAAACTGAAGCGTAAATGCTCATCGTATAGGTACATATTATATACATTCTAAGCGCAGCAACAAGAATCAGTCATCTTTCTGCCCCAAGCATGAAAACAAAGTGCATCTGGGTGGTGTGTCGCAAATGACCTGTTGCCTGCGCCGAAAGACTAATCGTAACCCGTGACATGGACAAAAAGAGAATGCCCCGTGCATTCAGGTCTGAAGACGTAAACAGATACACACCAGAGTGCGCAGGCTGAGTAATCAGGAATCGGTTGCTAGATACATAACGTAGGTTTTTCACCGCCGTGTACTTTACGTACATGTTACATACCTCAACAAAAAAGTAGTTAAACCTTTGGTTTGGGTATCATTTTCTACTTGCGGTAAAGCCTAAAGCAAGCCTATAGGTGTTAGCAAGGCCCAAGCTTTACCCCAGACCAGCGGCGCTGAACCCTGCTGAGACTCAAGTCTAAGCTTTATGCCCACGCCTGAACCACGAGCTTTAGCAGTATCCCATATAGGGAAGTCTCGTCTGTGTTAGTAAACAGTTCCATCTTTCTCTGACATTTAACCATCTGGAACAAACATGTCACTTTGCTCTGTTGTTACAATCAAAGTTGCGTCGCAAAAACAAATCAGCTTCAGCCTGAGGGCAAATGGAAATAAATTGATGAGGCAAGACACATGACCGACCACAGACCCACTGTTTGGCCAAGGGAGGGGCCAAATCTAAATAGTCATTTTTATCCAGTGGAATTTGTTCGTGTTTTCACCAAGTACAGCACAAAATTTAACGACGTATTGTGGCACTTTTAATGGCAAATGTTCTTGAAAATGAGTGTTATGTAACTTTGATGTTGCTGGGATGGCAGTGCAATGTAATGCAACAATGCAATCATGTTGTGGTGTGTCTTTGAGAAACGAACCGCACCAATTCACAATACACGGAATACATATATATATCCGATTTGGCAAGATATTCCCTGTATTATTGGTCGTCTCGTCTCTCGTCTCGTCTCTCAAAGACGCACAACAACATGAGTGAACAAACACGCGCAGTGCCCGCTTTTTGGACCTTGGATGTGTAGGGTGAAAATCCTGTGATTTAAGGGGTGCTTTTTCCTTCTTTTATTCGAAACGGTGGCCACCCTTCAGAGGAGCGTGGCTTTGTGGCTCCTGCCTGGATTCGACCGTGTCTCCTGCAGTTCACTTTTACAGTGAAAGACTTGATGAAGTGGTTAAAGCATCTGTTTTGGTTTCCTGTTTCGTTTCGTTTTACTTTTCATGGTTATAACCACAAGGCATATGCGCAACATCAAATAAACTCATTTTATAAAATGGATCGCATAACCTTATATAGTCTTTCCGTTTTATAACAGTCCAGAGGCGGTATCGGAGCTAGCATGGTAATGCTATCGGAGCTAGCATGGGAACGCTAAGCGACATATGGTTGATTCCTTATATTGCGTGAGTTGAAAAAATTAAAACTAACGCCATTTTCACAAGACTTAACTTGAGAAGCCCAAACTTGCACACAACTTGTACGGCGTGGACTCTCAGGTCCACACAAAATTTCATTCCGCTGCGTGCCCACTCGCGCGATCGCGGGCAAGATACAGTTGAAATTTTTGGTAAAAACGTTCTTTCCCCTTTTTTTTTTCCACAAAAAACTAGTCAGGGCCCAGACGTTACTGATTTCCTGATAACGTTAATATCGCATATAGGGTTTTTCGCACAATAGAAACACGATGGTGCTATCGCTGACTTCGTAACTCCACGACTGAGACCGGTTCCAGACCATTACCACTACTTCTGGTACGTAAACTCCGCTTCCTAAAGAAAAATTTCGCCGAAAAGTTGGGTTACCAGAACTATTAAAGTCGCTCACGTGGTTTTCGCACTCGAGAAACACGGTGGTGCGTCCGCTGAGCAAGACGTAACGGTACGAGGTACATAAGACCAGGCGGTTCGAAGCCGGATTCGAACCCCCACTGCCTTCACTTCCAGATGAACAAAACCACTGCGCCACGCAAGCGTTTGCGCTCTGTGTCTGTGACCTGCATAGGCAATCCGCCAGCTCATGGCACTCGCACACACAGGCTGCATGCTACATTACTGCCGTCAATAGAATGCGATCTATTCTCAGCAGTTATCCGTTGAAACATCCTCAAATTTCGCAACTGTGCAGAAAATTGTTATGGCAAGCAGCAAATGAAAACCGGATAAAGTAAAAAGCGGTCATCAAAGTACTGTATGTATGACACTAAACGCTCAAAGCGTACATTTCGCCTAGAAGTAGGCGTCTGCTGCTGCATGCGCTGTATGTATCAAAAGTGCCATTAGCCGATGGATAGCCCATACCACCAACCTGTGCCGCTCACAAACACCCTTGTGGTTGCAGCACGCCGCGTTGACTCTGGTTTTCAGACCGCGCACAACAGGAATGGCTTGAAATGATGTAGACCACAGATGCCACGCAGCGCGTATTGACGAACCTGACAATGGAACAAGAACTGAATGGAAGATTTTTTTTGATATTATCACTGTCCCTTGAAGCGAGAGCTGATAATGGCCACGACAGTTCTCAGCTCTCATTCAGCGCTTCAGCCAGCTTCCGCACAGCAGTTTTAGGTAGAATGGGTGTTCTTTTGACGGTCCCCTCCAACACTAGATACCTGCCAGTTGTCTGGGTTCCCTTGTCGCCGGTACCATGTCTTCCAATCTACTACTACTGCAATTGGAATCAGGGTTAAGATATTCCCAGACTCAAACTGCTGTTCGTACCATACATACTGTATTTCTCAAGACTAACTTATGTACATATACGTTAGGATAATAATTATTGGACAAGATCTTGTTGACACACATGCCTACTCTGAGACATGAACACTGAAACACAAGACCGCTTGTTCTGAACACCTGATTCTGATCCACATTGTATCGACATATCTCTGCACATCGTCCCATGCCCGATCGGTCACAACACGCCCGGATGCGTGCATTGGCCTGGTCAAGTGGCACACATGGCGTGTAGTTGGGGGCAACGCCACATTGCTGCGAATTTTGAACAAAATTTGGTTTTGATGTCAGTGTCTGGCTGTACAAGACATGTGACGTCACTCGCTTACCGGTTTGTCAGCTGGTTCAACTGGCGGCTGGGTGATCGGTTGGACGGCTTGTTGTGCCTCGTTACGGAATGTGCCACTGTCTGAGCCTGGGTACCCACATGGTTACTTAATCGGCAATCTTATATTGATTCGTTGCCGTGTGTTCACTCATGGGTCCGCCTACACACAGTAAGAGGCTGCAATTATTGACTGTTTGAGGCCTAAGCCTGTAGTGCATGAAGACGCAATCATGCCGCATCCGCCGAGATTGGGCCTGCGATATTTTGTGAGCGTCTTTGCAGGCTTAGGCGCAACATGGGCCCCTTTCGGCACTTTCTGGATAAAGCCCCAATCAGCCCAGACCTTGTTGGAAAGAAGAAGATACCGACCTGGTGATGTCCATAAAATACTGAAAAACCAAAACGACTCGATGGCGTTTGAGGAATAAGAGCATTAGGTGTGTGGTTTACCTTCATCCATGGGTTGCGCAGTCTTCACCTTCTCGCGTGGTTTGCCAAGTCGTCCCCGTTTGGTACAATCGAACTTTGCACACTGGCCCTGGCATTCGGACTGCATTCGTTCGGTGCAGCAAAAATCGGTGCTCGTCGTTTTGCACGGAAACTGCAGACCGGACGCTGGGATCGAGCTCAGAACCGAGATAATCAGCAAGATTTTAGACAGTTTTGAGGTCATATTTTAAGGTTGGTAGAGCATGCACGTTGATAGCAGAGTCGTTAATCGCTGAGCAGAAATGATTTTGTGCTTGAACTGAAATCACAAACGCTGGTTTGAATTCGTCTTTCGAAATGTGTGAACTGAACTGAGTTGTAAGACGAGCAATGTACACCCGTGCGCATCACCAGTTCAACGGGTTTTCATATACTTTCACATAATTAGTGAACATCAACATTTACTATTGTCAATTCGTTGGTTGCGTGGTACATACCCAATGCATATTTGCGAATCTTTTTGTTATGTCACGTTGTATATTGCACGTCAAATGCGTGTTGTGTTTTCCATGCGTCGGAAAGTACACAGAAATGGGACAAATAAACGAATCCGAAAGCGAAAGGGGACACCAGTGCGTGTTTTTCGCATTTTATGCAGCCTCAGCCAAGATCAGGTCACTGAAGGCTGTCGTGTCAGTCGGGTATTTATATGCATCTACATATATTTGCGCGGAAATGGCTAACACAGACCTCCGTTCTTGAGAAGGGTCAGTAAATGGGGGGGGGGGGGTGGCTTGCTGCGAAGTAAACAGTGTTCAAAGGCACAGATCTTTATTCGGGATCGGAGGAGTTTTGCTGCACTTCGGAAATACTTTGCTCCACTCTTTTAGGTACGAACAACTGAGAAGGCACATCAAAAACTGCACGGCACCAACCGGACACGCGACGAAGTCACCGATTACAATGTTGAATGCTGTCGGCAGCATTGTGTTGTTATTCGTGGAATGGTGTCTGGTTTGTCTGACTTGTTTGGAATCGCGGTTGCATGTACACTGTATATGGGCCAGTCGACATGTGGCCAACTGAAGTCGTCAACTTTTGGTCGTCAGCTCAAGCAACGTCGACTGGGCGACGCGCGAATTAATACATGAAATGCGGCGTGGGGCGCTGACGATCTGACTTGACCACGTTACAGTAGGTTACCATATTATGAAAAAGTTTGTTGATTGAAAATCTTGGAATGACTCTGAGCGCTGCGGACGCTTTATTATGAACCAGCAAATATTCTTATCAAGGTGATTTTGCCATTTTTCCTTTACTTATTGTGTAATCAAACTGTGGCATCGAAATGGGGCATGATGACAGTTCCAGCTCACTGACCTCAACTTGTTGAGTGCATACGCAAAAAGCAGCGTTTGTTCAACTTTCAGCGTTTGGGCTAGGTGAGAAGTTACGCACAGAGGTAGAGAGCTCTTTTCGGGACTTGCTTGCGGTGTGCAATCCAATTGTAAGTTGCTGTTCAGTTTTGCCAATTCGAATTCGCTTGCGCGCAATGATCGCGCGTAGCTGGCTCTCGACAATTATACCCATGGGTTTAGTTCACCACGCATCGGTACACGAACCACCTGTTGAACTGGCTGGAGGTAAACGAATTACCCCAAGACCAGCTCATAGCGTCCCATATCTCGGAATGGTTGGACGTGATGTCGCTAGATCAGTTCCCTCGTTGTGTGTTTTATAGCCGGTATATCGCCGAAGGATTTAGATTGTATTATTCAGAGACGGCGAAATCAGAACGGTCTAAAAAGACATATCGACTACTCGATATGATCGGATACCGACCGATCGGATCGATGCCGACGCGCCAGTACGAGTGCTACCAAATGGATTAGACCACCCTCGTCCGGGCATGCTACTAAAAGAGGATCCAGAACCCGTGATGAGTGGATTATTTGATGACATGCGTCAGAATAAGGACCCGATGTTGTCCATGCCGAATGTGCTCGAGAAATCGCTAAACGTACACGCGCAACACTCCGACCTATCCGAACTCGACTATCCAGCCGCACAGCCGCACACCGTATGTGTGACGACGCGCGTAGCGCCTGTCGAGATACCGAACACACTGTGGCGTGATGCTTCAGTTGAAGACTGTATGAACAGCCAACCGAGGCTGTGGCACGCCCATCAATGCCACTGGAGGTCTCAACCAACACGAACCCCTGTTTAGGCTATGTTGAGTCGTAGTTGCGTGTCATGTCATGCATGCATCGTTCCGGTGTGGTGTTTGCTTCCCAGCAGGTTGGCTTTATGCACAACACAACACACAGGGTAAAGAACGACTAAAGAATTCAAACGAAAGTATCACAAAGTTAGAAACGTGGATTTACATTTGAGCAAAACACAACCCACACATCTAATTGGTATTCGCACTAAAGCTTTTCAATACAAATCCAGATGGAAGCCATCTCTATGATGCAAATTCATCCCCTTCTGCAACAGCTGATCCAACATTACAGTTCTCCTTCTTCCAACATGTTCCCTTGTAGCACATAGGCTACACAACCCCCACCGGGGCTCTATCCTGGGGGGGTGGGTGTTGTAACCAGAAAACTCCGGTACTGTGCACTTTAGCGTATAATGCAGACGGCAAGATCGAGTGATCAAAAGATCTAACAATTCACAGACCGTGGTGAGATTATTCATAAAATGCACGCACAAAAAGCGATAAAAATTAATGATGAAACATGATAAAAGACAAAGAGCTGGATTGACAGAGAAACCTGGATACAAAAGCGCATGAGTGAAAAAAGCGATTTACCCGCTGTTTATCAGTGATTTCACCCAGTTTTTCACCGAGTTCCGAAACTCACGATTTACTCCAATCATTATGAAGCTGAAAAAATCTTCAGGTCTATAAAATAACGCTACATATGTCATCGAAAATTACGTACCCGTTTGTGCCGTGAGTGATCAGAAACGGCCAATTGCCGACGATGAAAAATCCGAGCGGCGACGGAAACCAAAGACTGATAATGTGAAACGATACAATCATGCCCTGTGAGAAATTGTATTTGCAGTAAGAAATTAAAAATCCAGTTATAATCGATTTACTGTCTATTAAGCCATCGAAAACAAACCTCAAAAGCCATCGCGTTCAACGCTGATTGTATGAAGAAGCGAACTTCGCGACTACGACGCCTTTTTTTCTTGAAATGTGTAAAGTTTACTGAAGCACTTGGCCTAAAAAAACCCAAACAAGTCAGTCTAAAACCTAGAATTGTGCTCCTACATTTTTGTTTATCGGTCCTTGTGTCACTCCTTGAGTTACGGTTCCCCCTGCGCCGTAACGTTCTTTGTGATAGATCACAGGTTGTTCAACTGGTGCAATCACTGCAATACCACTCGTGACAGCGTCGTTCTGTAGCTGCAAGTTAGACTCAACTGTGAGTTCAGTACCGACGTTTGGGAATTTTAGCTTTGGGAAAATTATTTTGCATGCAAATTTTTTGCTGAGAGCGCGCTATCCTCCAAATTGGATGCGTCAGCACCTCGAAATTGTGGGGCGGGGTGCTTTGTCATTTTTTCAAAAGCCAAGTTCACGCATACGTTTCGTATTAACTGGTAGCAACACGGGGGAACACGGATTTACAGATACAACAATCAAATTTAAGGAGCAGTGGACACGATAATACGATGAAACGTACAACGTTAGAGTTGGCGGATTCAGGATGGTCTGTTTTCTGCTTGTGTTCTTCGGGGTTCTTCATAAATAATAGGGCTTAAATAATTTCGGCTTAACAATGGGCTTATTGTCAAAATACTGTAAGAAAGAACAGTTTATGACATTATAGAATGGCAAAAACAATAAACTGTCGATCCCACCTTGACTTGTTTGACCTTGTTTTTCTCGCGCATTTTGCGCAGCGTGACTATATTGGTGACCACGAGCAACAGGATAGCAAACGAACAAGCGCCTGCAAGTAAAAGAATCTCAAGAAGTTAAATTTTGACCAACGTTCTTTACCGGGACCCACCCGCACAATGCCACCACAACACACGGCCACACGTGCTGAAGGAAAACACCCAGCCAAGATGTGCCGGCGAAACGTAGAAATCGCACGTTTCAATCCAGTAAGGCTTAGAAAACAAGTTTAGTGCTTCATTATCTTAAGAATCATCAAATAATTCCTGAACACGGTCCCGCGTACTCACAGCCGTGTTGGCAATGGCCAGTGCAAAACACGCGCCGACCATCATCAAACCACGACTTCGGGTGAATATAGCGTCGTACTGAAATATGTACATACGCACTTAAACCTGAAAATAAATGTCGCTCACTCCGTTGCAGAGAAACCACTGTAGCTCTCATAGTTTCAACAATGCCTCAAATTCTCGACAGCGCAACCGCCAACGGGGGCTTACGCCCCCAAACACGATGATGACAAATTTCAGTCCCGCTAGCTGAGCTCAATTTGTTGCGCACTTAAAGGGTGTGTCTAACGTCTCTTAACCCCATGTTTTATTGGGTGCAATCGAAAGATGACCTCGACAGGCCACCGTGTGCAAAAAACCGCGTCTTCTAGCTCGCTAAATCGCGAAATATTGACGGTTACTTTTCGAATTAAATCAATTTCCGGACACAAAACTCCAGGCGCTTTCGAGTGCGCGCTACTCACGTTTGGCGTTTTTCTGCTGAAACATTGCATGTTTAAGCGCGGCTCAGCCGCCTACACAATGCACGTAAACGCTCAACACACAATGCTCTGACTGCTGGCTTGACTGTGGACATAATGAATGTTTCATTTAACCCACAGAAGCTGGTTTGTGTGTGTTTCGCTTCGTAACTTTTCTTGTCTGCTCAGTCTGAATTTTGTGTCCGGAAATTGATTTAATTCGAAAAGTAACCCTCAAGATTTCGCGATTTAGCAAGTTAGAAGTCGCGGTTTTTTGCACACGGCGGCCTTTCGAAGACATCTTTCAATTCCACCCAACAAAACATGGGGTTAGGAGACGTTAGACACACCCTTTAAGGCCTAACTATACTTCGTTCTCTCAGAGAACAAAGAACAAATTCTCGCGCGCTGATTGGCTGTTGAACATACGTGGACCAATCAGCGCTCGAGAATTTGTTCTTTGTTCTCTGAGAGAACGAAGTATAGTTAGGCCTTTACGCGAACAGCAGCATTGTTCAACGCACGCACGTTTTGGGAACAAAAAGGAATTTACGCACCGAGGTGGAGAGCGTCAGATATCTCAAATACATTGTTGCGCAACCGCCACCGGTGGCGGAGGCGCTCTCGAGAAATTGGGCCAATGGGTTTCTTGAACTACTTTCGCCCCACATTTTACCGATAGTATGCTGCTTTGCCAATTTCAAAGGCACGTCCAGTTCACCCACACACATATGTAGTACATGCCATGTATGTAGGTATACTCTGACAATACTCTTGGTAGAAACTTTTCAAACGTGTTGCCCGATCCGTAAAGCGCATTATGCGTGTATTAGCTGCAGTGGTCACGTGACTGCCAGGTTGTGCGGGTGTGATGGTATGGCTTTCTGTTATTCGGGATGGGAATTTTGGGTGAAATTATGACGTCTAGGTACTCGACCAATGCAAATAAGCTGCACATAGTGTGAAATTGGAGTGAATACAAAATAGAAAGAATCACTCCTTTGGGGTCTGGGGCATGGATAAATAAATGCCCACCCAGTCACATGTACGTGTGTTGTCATATGAGAGGTCCTGTGAGTGTGCGCACTATGTCCAGATGCCACAAAACAACGATTATGGCATCCAATGCACCCATGGTAGGGTTAGGTGATGTCAACATTAGCAATTTTATGCAAAAAATACCACTTTTGGAACAAAAAATAGAGAAATTTTCGAATTTTGAAATCATAAAAAAATTTTTTTTAAACTTTTGGAACGAATTTTAAAAAAAATCTTTTTAATAAAAAAAATCTTTTTTCTAAAAAACCACTGCCTCTGACTCAGTCTCGCAGGACTCGAACCTCGGTCAAGGGATCTACCAATGAAGCAACGGGAACGAGCCCGGTTGCTGATCAACGTGGATTAAGCAACAACATTGGGTGATATTTTCGAAACGGTGTAAAGGTCAGTTGGGTGTAAAGGTCGGTGGAAAGCTCGGTCGATAGCTCAGTGTGATAGACCTCGGTGTAAACTTGAAACATTCCACGTTAATAACAGGCAATGTTTCACGTTTACACCGAGCTACGCCGACCGAGCTTTCGACCGAACTTTACACCGACCTTTACGCCCAACTGACCTTTACACCGTTTCGAAAATTCCACCCATTATACAGCGTACCAACTTGATAGCACACACCCCAGGTTCTATTATTTTGTACTATTTTGTTCATTGATAATTTGCGGATATGCAGTGTTGAGACAGCCCAGTGGTGCATCAGAAGTATCAGAAACACAGTAGAACCTTCTCAGATAATTGAAGCCACGCTGACCTTTAGCGGATGCGCGATGGCAACATATCGATTGATGGCAATCGAAATCATGAGAAACACAATCGTGTTCCAGATCATTAATAAGAAATGACCGATCTTTTTGCCCAGGAAGCTTTCGCCGAGCGCTTGATTGTTGCTGGAAAGGCAATACAGGCATACAGTATGTATGAATTTCTGATGAGCTTTCTCAAGGTTCGATAACAATTTTAAGAAAATGTTCTTGTTACTAACGTCAGAATGATCATGGCATCCCAAAAGAGGAAGAGTGACAGATTGATGCACTCCAGCGTGACAATTGTGAGGTAAAGGACTGAAAATAATGACAAGTCACGCTCAAGTCGGCAAAAAAGATCGGAATCACACATTCATAACTAACCAGCAAAAGTGCCGTTCAAGGGTCTCAATTTCTGCAGCAGAATAGCCACCCCTGCGTCTACTACCAAGCACACCAGCGCACTGAGTCCAGTTACCACGCCAACTATGATGCGGGTCATGTCATCCACGTGGGGCTGGGTCAGGCTTTGCATTGTGCCAGACTCGTTGATATATGATTACGATGTCCTGAAATTTTGGTGGCTTTTGATGCAAGTATGATGTCAATTGATTGACACTTTTATGCAATTCGCCACGGAGCCGAACTAGAACACGCGAGACACCAGAGATCAAGCAAACACAAAAATTCCGCAAGTTTTCATGAGAAGGGGAATTTGCTATGTCATTATTTTAGGAACAAGTTTTCTACACACTCCGTATTTCTTTCTCTTCCTTGAAGAGATCTTGTTTTTAGTAATTAAGTGCCAGTTAAATCGAAATGCATCAAATGATTTTTTTGCATGACGCCGTTGGAACCGTTTGTATTCAGTGCTGCAACCAATCAATCAATGTCATTAAAAATAACCAGGATAAATTCCAAATTTCGACGGGCCAGTGATAGCAGAACCAGGGTTGTTTCAAAAAAAAAAGTGGTCAATTAAAAAATTTTTTTTTAAAAAAAAAATTTTTTTTTTGAAACTCAGATTTTGCTTTTTTTTAATAAAAAAAAGTTGCCCAAAATGGGCTAAAATGTCCAAAAATGGCCTTTTTCGAGGCAAAAAATTGGCACTTTTTTTCTGTGGACAAGACAATTTTTCCAAAATCGCGCCTGCGGCGCCCTGTATTGTCCCCAAATCCGTACAGGGATGCGCGGGGCTGGTCTTTTATTGTAATGTGGCACCGACAATATACTACTACATGCTACTACACATGTATATATGCAGGTCTGGTGCAAAACCGGGCGCGCAAAGTCGATCTGACGCGCAAGATTTGGGCTGTAATCGATATTTTGATGGTCGTATATCAGATATACGGCATTAGATTCATTAAAATACGTTGTACGGCATGCTACAATACATCAGAGTAACATCGTTAGTGAACATCAACCTCAGACTGGTTGGAGACCATGGAATATGCAACAATATCTACAATTGCGCACAAGTTCAGTCTGAGGCGAAAATTTTTCAATTTTTTGAAAAATATGTATTTTTTCAACTTTCTCGTCTGCTAAACATTTGCAACATCTTTTCTAATAAAAAAATTTTTCGTCAAAAAAAAAATCAAAAAAAATTTTTTTTTTTTAAAAAAAAAAGCTCGTTAATAAAAAAATTTTTTTTTTTCAACCCCTGAGCAGAACACTGTCATGAAACGTTTGTAATATAGC
>JASAMV010006496.1:0-72453 GCA_030248065.1 Rhynchonema sp. JSB1_4
CTGGTTCACGCTGTTGACCAGGTTGTGCACTCATTTGCTGGCCACTCAATTGTTGTTGCCAGTTCAACATGGCCAAATCTGTTGATTGGTCCAATTGTTCACGACCATTTTCTTGAGCAATCGGTCTGTGCGACGGAGTCGGGCTGGGACGACGAGGGGGTGGTCGGCCACCGCCGCTACCACCACCGTTGCCACCTCCATTCCATGGGGGGTCGCCACCAGGGTCTCCAGGACCACCGCCGCCACCATAACCGCCACCACTGGCGCCATATCCACCACTTTGGCCCAAATAGCCATTATTGTTGTCGTGTCCGCCATGACCGACCTCGCCTGGCACCACAAGACCGTTTCCGCCCGATGGCCCAGCCATAGCAGGCCATGGACCCGTCGGTGCACCAGTGTGCTGCGTACTTTGGCTTGGTCCAGCAATGTGTTGTTCCCGATTCCCACTCTGATCACCCTGTTGTGATCGAGCGCTGTTCACATTGGGCGGACCCAAATATTGACAGGCAAAATTGTAGACTTCCACCGCATCTTTTCGTGCCCAAGGTGCACTTCTTGGTGGAATGAATTGGCCTTGTTCGTTGCGCTGTGGTGCTTGCTGCGGTTGGTGTTCCCGATTCCCATTTTTGATGTGGATCGCAGCCTTGTCGATCTTTCCAATTCCAGAAATCCACAAAAACGTCCACAAATCCAGTTCTTTCATTCGCAGACGCGCAACATCGTCAAAGTCACCATCTGGATATCGATCGGTCAGATATCGTTGCATTGCTTGCACAAAATTGGGGTTGATTTGGTGCCATTCACGCACATCAACTTCGAAAACCCCGTCTCCAATTTGTCTGAAGATCATGTGCGGTCTGCGTTCGCCATTTTGTTGACGCTGCTCAGGCGACATCAGCGTTTCAGGCATCGGCATCGCACCCAAACCCGGACTGAATTCCAAGTCCCTGAGTCTGGAAGCCGGTCTGCCATCGATATTGTTGACCACAACTTGGCCTTGTTGTGGTTGCTGCCTATTTTCATTTGGTACTTGCAGCAATTCATCATTCAAATCGTTTCTGTCTTCGTTCGTCTTGTTCGTCTGTTCATTTGGCGGACGCTCAACCACCTGGTGCTGCTCTTCAGCACGCACATTTGGTGTTGACGTAAATCTCGGGCCGATATTTCTGTCGTTTTTCGGCTTGTCTCCAATATCATTCAGCTTGCCCAGCTGCTGTTTCACTTTGTTGTTTCGTTCGGCCATTTCGCGCACAAACAGCTCATTCTGCTGTCTTCGATCATGCGCACGCGTGCTGCGCGGCTGAGAGACAGACGGGCGCCTTCTATTTTTATTTCGTTCGTCTTGTCGTTGTTCTGTCTGTTCAGCAGCCGGCTGAGCTGTCATTCTCGTGCCATTTGTATCCCACGTGCTAAAACTCATATTCTCGCTACCAGTGCTATTGTTATCATGTCCCATCTTTACAATGCTTTACCTGATTTTGCTGTTTTCCTGCGAATGGGCACATTCAAAGGAGTCATTCGTTCGCAAAGCTTGATTGTTGAATTGTTGTACAAATTGCGATTGCTGCCAGTGAAATTTATTCCGTCCGTGTGTGAAATGTAATTGACCGATCATGCTGTGTTTCTGTGTTTTCTGTGTTTTTTGCTCCTTATCATCATCTACATCTCTCGATCCGTAACTATCCACTGGCCCACTAAACACTTGTAATTATTTATGGTCTCGTCGTTACTGTCCAGCTTATGCGTGTTGTTGACGTTACCATGTTGCTTCTGATGCAATAAAAAACTTGAACTTGAACTTGAACTTGAACGCCTTTGACCGCTTCAACACTGTGCACGCAGTGCATTCGGCCTCCTATACTTTTGTGTGTGCATTCTGCCCATACGCACGCACGCGTGCTGCACGCGTACGTGCAGAATTCACCCAGGGTTGCAGCTAGTACTGTACATACATACATACTGTAGTAAAATTGTGCGAACTACCTGCATTATGTACTTAAACAATATTTAAATTACAGCAATTGAGCAATTTTCGCGTTGCCACAGGGCGGAATTCCAGTCCATTTCCAGTTTTGTTTCGGAAAACATTTTTCAGATTACACGCGATCAAAACCAACGAATTTGCCAATTAACAAAAAGTTATGATGCTTCAAAACGGGCTGGTGTGCGCTTGCACGCTGCTTGTACTTGGAATCGGTATGTCAACGCGGGACATCACCGTGCTTTTCTTGGGCTCGAGTCTAGGTCTACGGCTGTGAGCAGAGAACAGCCAGAAACGTTTGTAGTTCATGTGACGCGCGACCAAGAAACCAAAGCCGATGATGTCTCAGAATATTGTTTCATGGTCTTTTACGCGCAGTGTATGAACCACATTAACCACCAAAAATTTCTGCAACTTGTTTCAGTCGACGCGTGTCTACCTGGTCGAGACACGATTCGCATTAACGATGACTATTCACCTGATCCACAATGGGCTAATAGTTAGTGAAACATTACGCTTCTGTTTGTGGCGATGTTCTGATGTTTCACGCGGGGCGGCCTAATATCGGCTCGTATTTTGCTCTGCGGTCAGGTGCATAGTGAAGCATGGTGAAAATGACATTGTCATTGACATGACATGACACACAGTGCACCTGTATTGTGGAACCTTTCGATGTTCACTAATGACACAGAAGTCAACCAGCGCAGCAATTGTTTATTAAAAACTTTATTTGCCGCACATTACAGAGTGGCGACATTACGAAACACGTCGTCTGGTAGCCGTCAATACGCCACGACGTCCCAGTGCCAACGTGGCACGCAAGCCAGCCACCGCCGCGGGAGCAGCCCGGGGAGACACGAACAAGGACCACCTCCGACACCACCGCGACCCGAGGAACAGCCGACGCCCGACCGAGGCGGGCCCGCCGCCGAAGGACCGGCTCGAGCACGACGAAGTATAGACCAACCAGGACCGGCGACCACACCGAAGAATGCCCCCGATCCCGAGCAGAACCCCGAAAACGCCGCCGCCGAAAACACGCCAGCAGCCCCACCTCGCCATCGCCGCAACCACAGCAATGCTGCCGAAACCAGCAAAATCGCACCCCATACTCACCCACCACCTCCGAACCCAAATACTAGGGACTTCTGCACCTCCAAAAAAAAAAAAACAAAACAAAAAACGACAACGCCGCACCGCCGCCCCACCCCGCCAGCCACCCACTCCCACAAAAGCCCATCACCAAAAAGCGAAAAATATAATATACCGCGAAAAAAGCACAAAAGCAACAGCACACCATAAAAAAAACCCCAGCCACACACACCCCAGAAACACAACCAACCCAAAAACCAAACAAACACCCACCGTCTACTTCCACCGCCGGACGACGAGGGGCAGTCGGCTGCATAACAATCCGATCGGGTCGCGGATGGTGATCGAAGAAGGATATTGGGTCCTTTACGATATTGTGTCTGAGCCCAGCCGGTGCTGTCCTCCTGACCGGCGGTGATGCGGCTGGCTTGCGTGCCACGTTGGCACTGGGACGTCGTGGCGTATTGACGGCTACCAGACGACGTGTTTCGTAATGTCGCCACTCTGTAATGTGCGGCAAATAAAGTTTTTAATAAACAATTGCTGCGCTGGTTGACTTCTGTGTCATTAGTGAACATCGAAAGGTTCCACAATACAGGTGCACTGTGTGTCATGTCATGTCAATGACAATGTCATTTTCACCATGCTTCACTATGCACCTGACCGCAGAGCAAAATACGAGCCGATATTAGGCCCGCGTGAAACATCAGAACATCGCCACAAACAGAAGCGTAATGTTTCACTAACTATTAGCCCATTGTGGATCAGGTGAATAGTCATCGTTAATGCGAATCGTGTCTCGACCAGGTAGACACGCGTCGACTGAAACAAGTTGCAGAAATTTTTGGTGGTTAATGTGGTTCATACACTGCGCGTAAAAGACCATGAAACAATATTCTGAGACATCATCGGCTTTGGTTTCTTGGTCGCGCGTCACATGAACTACAAACGTTTCTGGCTGTTCTCTGCTCACAGCCGTAGACCTAGACTTGAGCCCAAGAAAGCACGGTGATGTCCCGCGTTGACATACCGATTCCAAGTACAAGCAGCGTGCAAGCGCACACCAGCCCGTTTTGAAGCATCATAACTTTTTGTTAATTGGCAAATTCGTTGGTTTTGATCGCGTGTAATCTGAAAAATGTTTTCCGAAACAAAACTGGAAATGGACTGGAATTCCGCCCTGTGGCAACGCGAAAATTGCTCAATTGCTGTAATTTAAATATTGTTTAAGTACATAATGCAGGTAGTTCGCACAATTTTACTACAGTATGTATGTATGTACAGTACTAGCTGCAACCCTGGGTGAATTCTGCACGTACGCGTGCAGCACGCGTGCGTGCGTATGGGCAGAATGCACACACAAAAGTATAGGAGGCCGAATGCACTGCGTGCACAGTGTTGAAGCGGTCAAAGGCGTTCAAGTTCAAGTTCAAGTTCAAGTTTTTTATTGCATCAGAAGCAACATGGTAACGTCAACAACACGCATAAGCTGGACAGTAACGACGAGACCATAAATAATTACAAGTGTTTAGTGGGCCAGTGGATAGTTACGGATCGAGGAGATGTAGATGATGATAAGGAGCAAAAAACACAGAAAACACAGAAACACAGCATGATCGGTCAATTACATTTCACACACGGACGGAATAATTCTCACTGGCAGCAATCGCAATTTGTACAACAATTCAACAATCAGCTCTTGCGACAATGATCTCCTTTGATGTGCCCATTCTCGGAAACAGGCAATCAGTATCTTTCTCTTTTTGTGTTTTTAATGGGCACATTAAAGGAGTCATTCGTTCGCAAAGCTTGATTGTTGAATTGTTGTACAAATTGCGATTGCTGCCAGTGAAATTTTTTTCGTCCGTGTGTGAAATGTAATTGACCGATCATGCTGTGTTTCTGTGTTTTCTGTGTTTTTTGCTCCTTATCATCATTACATCTCTCGATCGTAACTATCCACTGGCCCACTAAACACTTGTAATTATTTATGGTCTCGTCGTTACTGTCCAGCTTATGCGTGTTGTTGACGTTACCATGTTGCTTCTGATGCAATAAAAAACTTGAACTTGAACTTGAACTTGAACGCTTTGACGTTCAACACTGTGCCGAGTGCTTCGGCCTCCTATACTTTTGTGTGTGCTTTGCCCATCGCCGCACGGTGTGCAGCGTACGTGCAGAATTCACAGGGTTGCAGCTAGTACTGTACATACATATGAGTAAAATTGTGCGAACTACCTGCATTATGTACTTAAACAATATTTAAATTACAGCAATTGAGCAATTTTCGCGTTCCACAGGCGGATTCAGTCATTTCAGTTTTGTTTCGGAAAACATTTTTCAGATTACACGCGATCAAAACCAACGAATTTGCCAATTAACAAAAAGTTATGATGCTTCAAAAGGGTGTGTGTTGCACGCTGCTTGTACTTGGAATCGGTATGTCAACGCGGGACATCACCGTGCTTTCTTGGGCTCAAGTTAGGTTAGGCTGTGAGCAGAGAACAGCCAGAAACGTTTGTAGTTCATGTGACGCGCGCAAACCAAAGCGATGATGTCTCAGAATATTGTTTCATGGTCTTTTACGCGCAGTGTATGAACCACATTAACCACCAAAAATTTCTCACTTGTTTCAGTCGACGCGTGTCTACCTGGTCGAGCCGATTCGCATTGTACTACACATACTGGGCTAATGTTAGTGAAACATTACGCTTCTGTTTGTGGGATGTTCTGATGTTTCACGCGGGCTAATATGGCTCGTTTGTCAGGTGCATAGTGAAGCATGGTGAAAATGACATTGTCGACGTGACACCAGTGCACTGTATTGTGGAACTCTTTCGATGTTCACTAATGACACAGACAGCGCAGCAATTTTTTAAAAATTTATTTGCCGCACATTACAGAGTGGCGACTTGTCGTCTGGTAGCCGTCAATACGCCACGACGTCCAGTGCCAACGTGGCACGAAGCCCCGGGGGGGGTGGTGTATGTGGGTGGGTGGTGTGGGGTTTGGGTCTTTGGTCTGGCGCGGTGTGTCTCTGCGTGGTGGCTTGCTCGTTTGGTTGTGGGTCGGCTCCGGTGTTTTTGGCCCTCTGTTGTGCGGCTGTTTTCCCCCCCCCCCCCCCCCACACACCAACACCCAACAAACACACAACAACCACCCAAACACAACACGCAAACAAAACAACACCGCAAACCACAACAACACCAGCCCAACAACACAATAGTAAACAGTTTGCTGCGCTGATTGTGACCACCTAAAAAATAAAACACACAAGAAAACATAAAAGCAACAAAAACAAACGAACAAGTTCAAGTTCAAGTTCAAGTTTTTTATTGCATCAGAAGCAACATGGTAACGTCAACAACACGCATAAGCTGGACAGTAACGACGAGACCATAAATAATTACAAGTGTTTAGTGGGCCAGTGGATAGTTACGGATCGAGAGATGTAGATGATGATAAGGAGCAAAAAACACAGAAAACACAGAAACACAGCATGATCGGTCAATTACATTTCACACACGGACGGAATAAATTTCACTGGCAGCAATCGCAATTTGTACAACAATTCAACAATCAAGCTTTGCGAACGAATGACTCCTTTGAATGTGCCCATTCGCAGGAAAACAGCAAAATCAGGTAAAGCATTGTAAAGATGGGACATGATAACAATAGCACTGGTAGCGAGAATATGAGTTTTAGCACGTGGGATACAAATGGCACGAGAATGATTAAGACGAGAACTGGAGCGAGAATTGGAATCAGAAATGAACGAAATAGAGTCAACAGGAGCAGCACGAATACCAAGAACATAAGAATGCATCAATCTCAGACGACGTTTCATGACAGTGACACCCACATAATCAACACCAAACATTGAACACAACTGCGAATATGACACAGACCGATCATAATTGCCAGAGAACATGCGAATAATGGATTTTTGTGTTCTTTCCAACAAATTACGTGAATAGTCATGAATAGGATAGGTCACCTCACACGAATAGTACATGACAGAGCAAATCAAGGTTTGATACAGATAACGCATGACAGACACAGGTAGATCATTACGAAAGGTACGGTACAATGAACCAGCAATTTTCTTCACTTTCACAGACGTGGCAGTAGTATGCAGACCAAAATCAAACTTGGAATCAATAACAGCACCCAGATATTTGTTTGCATCGACAACATCAATCGGACATTCATCAATCACAATAGCAGGGACAGCGGGACATGAACTTGAGCGAGCAAATTGTTGAAGTTTTGTTTTGGTAGAATTAATGGAGAGAAGTTTGTGTTTGGAGAAGTGCTCGACAATCAAGTTCACATCCTCTTGCAAATGCTTTTCACAGTCAGGTGTACACATGAAGTGAATCAGTACCAGATCATCAGCATAGAGAATAATACGAGAACATGGAGAGAAATGCAGTTTTGCAACAGAGTTGACGTATGCGATAAACAATAACGGTCCTAATACACTGCCCTGCGGCACACCAGAGAGAACAGACAAGAAATCAGAACACACACCATTTACATCCACACATTGGGTTCGATCAGACAAATAGGATTGAATCAACAACAATAAATCGGGTGGAACATTGAAATCGTCTTGTAACACACGCAATAATAGATTGTGAGGAACAGTATCGAAAGCCTTTCGAACATCAAAATACACAGCAACAACAGAATTTGAAACATCAAGAGCACGAGTGACTGTAGTATTGAAATGCAACAGGGCCTCAGTTGTAGACCGACCTCCACGAAAACCGAACTGCGTTTCTGAGAGTTTGGGGGCAATGAACCCGTTCAGGATGTTTCGAACGTGCTTCTCAGCGATTTTTGAGCACAGCGGTAATTTGGAGATGGGGCGCAAGTCCGATGGGATTTGAGGGGTCTTGACTTTCGGCACGGCAGTGGCAACGGCCCGTTTCCAACCCGACGGCCACGTGTGTTCGTCTATCGATCGATTGATGAGCACAGCGAGAGCCGGAGCGATCACGTGGGCACAGTTCTTGAGCATTTCGCCGGTGATGCCATCGATGCCACTGGCCTTGCGAGGGTCGGCTGTGATGATACTGTAAATCACGTGTGAAACATCAGTGTACCATTCGGGTGGCACGGGACCGGTTGAGTTCAGAACCAGTGCCTCAACGTCATTGACGTTCCATACACTGGAGAAATGTGTTGATAACAGTGCAGCCAAACCAGCACTGTCAGCAACGCACTCCCCATCAGTGTTGGCCAGAGACACTTGTTCTGTGCTGCTCCGTCCCGTGTACTTATTCAGCTTTTGCCAGTAGTCAGACAGATGAGCTATTTTACCAAACGTTTTGATGGCATAGTCACGTCTGGCTGCCCTGTTGGCCTGCCTTGACTGCTCACGCAAAACAAAGTACTTTTCATACGTTCCTTTGTCACCGGTCTGTTTCCACTTCCTGTGCAGATCGCTCTTCTTCCGACTGAGCCGCTTGACCTTCGGCGTCACCCACGGCTGGTCATTCTGTGGTTTTGGGCGAGCGGATCGGACAGGAATGGCATTCGTAGCAGCACCAACGATCGTTTGACTGATTGCGTTCCAGGCCTGATTCACGTCTACTGCATCAACAACCTGTTTTACCAGGTTGTAGGCGATGAGCAAACTGTTCATCAAGTCCCAGTCGGCCTTCTTGTACTGCCAGACACGGCGCCGCGGAGCGTCGGATGGAGACTGGGTGCTGGAAATATCGAATGTTACTGATGTCATGTGATGGTAGTTTTCGATTGGTGCAAGGAGTTCGTATTGTACCGCTAGATGGTCAGGCACAAATGTAACATCAATTAATCGACCCTTGTGAGTCGGTTCAGTGATGACCTGGGCGAGATTGTATTGATTGAGAGTATTTTCCAGGTTTTTGAACTCAGCTGGCACCAAAGCACACATGTTTACATCACCCGAAACAATAATGTTGTCAATCTTTCCTGTTTGTGTCACCAAAGCCAATACCGTACTGAGTCCATCGACAAACGTGGCGTTGTTGCACGACGGCGGCTTGTACACAGTGATCACACAGCACTTGACCCCGGCAATCGTGTAGGCGACGGGCAGAATTTCTAGATTTTCAGGAATTTTGACAGGCATCATGTATGGGTTGTGACTGTTCTTAATGTAAACCCCGACACCACCACCGTGCTGAGTTCGGTTCCTCGCGAAGAATCGATAATTTGGGATCTTGAAATCGTCACATGATTGATCGTCCAACTTGGTTTCTTGGACGCACAGCACATCGGGTCGGGGCTCGGACGTTGCACAATGCACGATCAATTGATCAAATTTGTGTTTTAGGCTTAGGCTTAGGCTTAGGCTTAGGCTGCGCGTGCACCGCTGGGTGGCTTGTTTTTGTGCAACTGGATATGATTGGTTTATTTTGCTCTCTCGTCTTTGTGCACAATGCTGAAACAAAAAAACCGGCGATTTCTGTGCGAAAAGTCAAGCTACAATTAGTGTGTATGGAGTGATCGTGCGGAATAAAATGCAATCATTCATGTTGCGATTGTTGGCAAGCCCGAAACGCACCGTTTCGACCGTTTCGGTTCGCTAACCTTTGGTTACTTGCGTGTTCAGCAACGTACAATTGAAATTCTACTGCATAAGCACAAAACATCGGTATTTTGCATGCCAGAGATCAACAATTGACTTTTTTTCAATAATATCCTGTTCCGCAAAAACATGCCACCCAGCGGTGCACGTGCAGTGCACGCGTGCGCACGCGTGCACCGCATGCACGCCTTTGACCGCTTCAACACTGTGCACGCAGGGTACGCGGTGCGTTCGGCCCTCTATACTTTTGTGCGTGCATTCTGCGTTACATGCGTGCATGCGTCGCACGCGTGCTGCACGCGTACGTGCAGAATTCACCCAGAGTTGCTTGCAGTTGGTACTGTATATGTGCACGCATTGGTCAACATTCTGCACACAAAATACAGTAAACTTGTTTCGATATCAGTACGGCAGTTTTATAAAACTGTCTAAAGTGCTTTTCGTGGTCAAAGCGCAATCATATAAAATTTATATAAAAAGAGCATAATGCTTTTTGTTCGTTTCTTTTCCTTTCACACGATTACATACAATTTGTGACCGTTTCGCTTGATTCGAATTTTCAGTTCCTAGTTCCCAATTTTATGATACCTGTATGTACGTTTCAGTAAACTGACTAAGTGCTCAAATAACTTTAAATTATGTGATGTGAGAACACCGTATAATCGCTTGGCTGATACTTGCGCCACGGAAGCGGATCGTTCTTAACTTACATGGCCAAATTTGACGCTTAATGCTACCAAACCCTCCACGTTTATTTTGCCAAGTGCCGATATGTATAATTAGGTTCTAAAAGTAGTCACGCTCGTTTTAAAACTTTTCGTGCGTTTTGCTCCCGAGGGATAAAACCTGCTCGATTTCAAACATCAAAGGTGTGCTTAGCTACCAAACACGTGTGCCCAACAGCACAAAAACAATGAGCGTTAGTTGACAATGGACATCAATTGTGTGCTTGTACAAGCCTAAAGCTGGGGTTATACTTGTCCATTTTGGGCTTGTAGACAATGAGGACAAATTTTTGTTTCAATCATATTTTGTGATGACGTCGGATCACTAATTTCGACCAGCGTAAAAGTTGTTCCCCTGCACCAAATGAACAACTTTTACGCTGGTCGAAATTAGTGCTGCAACCCTATCACAAAATATAATTGACACAAAAATTTGTCCTCATTGTCTACAAGCCCAAAATGGACAAGTATAACTCCATCTTAATGCCCTAATGATGACGTCAATAGAGCACCAACCCACTACCCCAACAACAAGTTCGTAACTTGCAAACAGCTTTTGTGGCGCGTTTGTGAATGACTGTGGATGTCATTAACTACATATTCATGCTAACGTCTGACGCGGCACCCAGGCAATATGATTTGATTGGGATAAGTGAAATTGATAGTTCAAGGTCTCTAATTCACTTGCACAAGAGAATATAGCAAGCACCACGGCGCAGTGAAAGCCAGCGCAGGTGTTGGACAACTGTATGGAACAGCAAACACAGCGCAAAGCAAAGCAACATGCGTATCCTTTGTCAGGCGGCGCGTGATGCTTCTGCATCATGGACACAAAACGCAAACACACTGAACATCAACGAACATAACATTTATTATTTATTTATTATTTTATTATATAACAAAATGTATGGGACAAAATAGATCACATTCTATTCAGCTGCAATATAACTTTTATTTCTGAAATTTCATAAAAATGTTCCATAACATTTGCAACGGAACGGAAATCATGAAATGCCGGTTGTGTTATGCCAGTCATTAAATCGATATTTTCCGAACAACGATTACGGCAAAGTTTGAGGTTTGACATCTTCTCGAATAAATAAAAAGCATAAAAACATGTCTGTGAGCAATAGACGTGCAAAAATAAACATATAAAAGCAAGCTTCGCAAAGTCAAGCAATAAATTCAAATACTAACCCTGTGTAATATACGTATACATGGCGAACACTCTTTGAATGTCAGAAAAACAGAGATTGATGAGTGAAAACATCTAGCAATCTGAAGGTAACGCATAACCGCGTGACTAAGCGACAATTCATGGAATCCCGTTATGAAAGAATTGAAAATAGAAAGAGGTTTGGAGTCCAGAGAAAGCAGCGAGATACAGTTTTTCTATTTTATCTTGATTTTTTTCTGATGAACATTGTTGTTTTGATAATGGTGGTGGTGGTTGTATTTGTGGTTGTGTTGCGCAATCGACACAAACTTTCCATCCTTGGTGTAGTAGTGTTGCCAGAAAAAGTGCGCGAACAACACGAAGTACGTACAGTACATCACCAACGACCATTGTAGATTGGCAAAAGACTGGTCACATCGCCCGCCGTTCACTTTGACTGCATAGGACAGGATGGACAGCGCACAGCCGATGCACATCTGACTCAATTGCATCAGCGTGATACACCACGGGATCGATTTGGGCAGACGAAAACCTGCACATTAGACAATTTATATGGTTGCTTGAAACATCAGCGCGCGAAAAATAGTACAGGAGTAGTGATTGGAGTCCAGAGTCTTTTACGCAACCCAGGATCTTCGGACTCGGATTTCAGGCTTGAACAGAAGGCGATGTTTGATGAGAGCACCCGTGAACTGTGAAAATAGGACGAAACGGTCGAGACACTGCTGCCTCGTTGTTTTGTTCGGACCGCGGTTTTAGGCAACGGTCAGTCCACCCGAGAGACGCAGCCGGAAAAATTCTCCAACATAAAGTCAGAATTTGTGATTCTTCTTCCAACTGACCGGTTGCCCGACACGCATAGTACGAGTACATGAACGCGTGTACGGTGTAGTTCATGACGACAAACCACCGTCCGCTGGCTGTGTGTTCCTTGTAGCTGTACCAGGTGTACACCATGACTGTGATGTGGTGGTACCAATGTAGAAAGATCAGGTGTTGTTTGCGAAGCACAACGAACACCGTGTCACCCAGCTCGACCACTTTTGACAGCATGAACAGCGTGGCCCAGAATGATGTCACGCCCTGTAGAATTGATGACAATAAATCAGTTAACTGCGGCTCTGTACATGTTTCGACTCGGTACAACAATAGCTCGCCCACAACAGTGATTTAGGCATTAGTATAGGCTTAAGACACACTTCAGATTGAGGCTTAGGCTTGAGCATGGGCTCCGTCAGGCTCTGCCTGTAACCCCTGGGGATGAGCTTTTGTGGTACCAATGCACAAAAATATGATATACCGGATGTGTCTTTGTGACTGGCAGTTGGTGAAGAGGAGACTAGTGAGTGCATCCTTTGATCAACGAATAAGCAGATGCTGGGATGGGATCATGGGAAACATATGTTAAAATTCTTGTTTGATGCACGGTTAATGGTGACGCACCTGGCAGTAGCTGTTGTTGCACACGCTGTAAACCAATCCATGATCGAATAGTGCCGCCCAGAACTCTGGCGCCATCCTTGCAGCGCCAACTGTGCTGAAGATGGCCAGTACCGCATTCCAAATGGTCAGGGGTCGTCGCAGGTCCAGTTTGTGTCGATGTATCATGTGATGTTTCAATGTGAATATCACAGCTACATATACGCACGCAAATACGAAGGATAGTGACCAGTAATGTTTCATCCATAGTGTGATTGTGCCGGGATCGAACCCGGCCTCAAATGGCAGGAATGTTTGGTACTCGTAGACCATTGGATCGTGTAGTTGAAGCATTTTAAGTTTTTGATTTGATGTGCTTAAAGGCGGAAGAAGTTTTGATCTTGAAAATGGCTCTGAAAACGATGGTTTTGTAAGTACCATATGGCAAAAGAAATGCGAATTTCCTGATTGAAATTATCATAGTGTACATGAGGTTGTGGTAATAGTTGTTCGATTTAACCACGTGCAATGTTAACAAGGAAAGTCACCAAAGGAGACCGTTTCGAAAGTATGAGACACATGTATGCAAGCAAGCAAAATGTCCACCAGCGCGGGGTGACCGCCGCATGTGCTCAAGCACAAGGTCACAGCCGGCTGACCGCTGTTTAGAGACTGGCAGTGCAGCATGTGTGATGCACATGCAAGTTGGTAGTCCATGACTCATGACTGGCATCATAAAAACACAGAAGTTACATATTAGGAAAAGCGACTTTCGCTGAAAACTTTCCCAAAGCGAACGCACTCTTATCGTGGGCTGCAATCTGTATGTATGCTGTGGAAAAGGACTAGACGGGAACTGATAACAGCCAGCCGAAATGTTCCGTGTCGAAACTGTACTTTTTTCTGAGGAACGCATTATCTAAAAAATGATAGTGGAACACCCAGCATGTACTGTATCTGTTATGCGAATCAAACACAAACATTGCGCATGCGCGCTTGCGAGCGAGCAGAAACCAGGCGAAGCCAAACCCACACGCATACTGGTCAAACCAGACAGTCAAAGCATGTGTGCCAGAGCAAGCTACATATCGAGCAGTATAGTAACCCGCACGGGCTGAGACTGAGTAGTGCCTGTTATGTATTTGTGCCGGTGGCACCATAGTCGGTACTTTATTCGGTACCACACACTAGAGAGACATAAACCCCAACAGTCCGCCATCTGTGGGAGGGGGACAGGCACAAGCCAGCCAGCCTCTTCTCTGTGCAGCGTGAGCACCCGGTATACGTAATACAAGCACAAGCACCACGTGTGTCTGTGTGTACGAGTAACATCGTAGCCAAACGGATGCCCCCGTTGCGTGCCCTCACCCAGGCAAGACACAGCCGTGTGTATGTAATATCGGTTGTTTGGTCCACATGTCCTGAGGGTCCAAGCCAAAGACCTCTGGTCACATGGAAGGGTCAAATTAGTGTGAACTGCTGCTGCGTAAGCCGTTTGCCGTTATATCCACACATACGCATGATTTTGATGAAGAGTTTGCAGACATACTACATCATACACGTAAAGGTAACGCTGGACAACCAAGCGTAACGTGACCTGAATACGAATTTACGTATACATAGGTAATGTACTCCCATGTGGCTGGGGCTCACGATTATTAATTACGGCGTACGGCGTATCACTTCCGCCGGATGTATGATGTAACGAAATGGCACTCGGGAAGCTGGCGAAACGTTGCAAGTAAATTGCTGTCTATGTGGTAACGCGTGGCACAACTTTCACAACAATCATGTATCGGAGAACTTCAAGCATTTATTAAGTTATACATCACTCTCATGAGTCATGATGTATATTGAGCTCGTATAACGCAACCTTTCACATAATGTACCATACCTGGCCAACCTCATCACGTGGATCCAGCATGAGCGTCAATGAGGTCCACTCAGGTCTGCATCTTTATTCGGTACTGTCTACTTAAAAATTAAGCGTATGGTATCTAAGAACATTCAAGCAAGCATCACGCCATCCGAGCCAGCCAACAGCTGGAAAGCCTACGTCAGCCCGAACGCTCAGAGCCGATCAATACCAACGAAACAGGGCACTTGGTTAGGGCAGACGGACAGATTAGGGCCGTTGATTAGATTGGGAATGGACTGGGTGTGACTTCGGCATTATTGGGTGCATCAGGTCTGTTGGGGCAGCTGGGGTTACAACGATTCACCTAAAAACTTGTGTGCTTTGTAATGCACTCAGACGACCGTCAAGTCCTCCATGTCTCAGACAGCTGCACATAGCAACATAGCACACGGCGCAGAGCGCATCTCAAGGGTGTCGTCTTCTGTTTGGGTTCAAAATGACCCCGAACTTCAGAAAAGTCCATGTAAAACCAAAACCAAATGTTGCACGCAAAGTTTTGTTTTCAGATCACTAAAGAAACGTAATTTTTTCGAAGTTAATACATGTGGTCGGGGCCGATGTTATAGACAAGTGTGAACGCAATGCACAACGCTAGTGTTTGTTCAGCGACACCTACGAAGCCGGTGATGCCAGTCAAAAGCGTGAAGTAGCGGAAATAGCCGTAGATCATGTCGAAACAGTCCGTTTTCGCCCAAGTTTCGTTCGAACAATGTGCCTGTGGGGACAAAGTGATACATCACTTCGTAATGCGTGAATGTCTTAATCAGGCCCTGTTTGAAACATTAGGACAACTGTCAATCTTGGTAATTTAATTGGATGACGGTTAGGATCGGCATTGGTCACGTGACTATTCTTGCTGACGAGCAACTTTTCAACGTCATCGGCAAGAAATATCCCCAACTTCAAAAAAAGTCACGTGTCCAACACAGAACCGATCTGGCCCAATCCAATCATCGAAGTTTCTTTCAGGCCAATGATGATGCGCATGTAACAATAGCAAAGCAGATTTTCCCGTTTTATCCTATATTTTTTGTTGCGGTGCACCAGGCATCGTCAGTGTCAATTCACCACTCACCAGATGCGCCGTATGATCGCAGCATTCCAACCAGCGCTGCACAATGTCAATGTCGTGCATGCGAGCGTTGGTGAATAGATTGGTGATCTGCTGTTCGGTCTCTGACAAACTCGACACCAAAAGGATAGAGAATACGAGCTCGATGACAAGCAGGATTAGCAGACAGAACGCGTAGACAATCAGGCACAGGGGGTTCTCCAGTAAAGAGCCTGCAATTGGAATGTTGCTCTCATGCGTTCTGGTAGGATAGGATAGGATCTGTCAGAACTTTTTGAATTTGAGCACATTTTGGGATTCAATAATATCAAGGTACAAAGCAATTTTTACGGTGTGGCAACGGTAAATCTCGAAATATTCTTTTTTCCACAAGTCACGTGATCCGATCACCAAGCTTGATACGTTTTACATTTTTTGAAAAATTGAGCCAGTGCTTGTCAAAAATACAGAAAAATTTGATTTCGCTGACCACAACATCCAAACAGCCCGATAATGACGAGTCCCACACCAACAGCCAGCAATATCCATTGTGATGTGGTGTACACGTCCACGGATAGATCATCATCGAGGTAATCCAATGTGTCTGGCATTCGTGTGAATTTATGCAACAGGCTATTTGCGGTTTCTCGTTATGACCTGTGTTAACAGACGGGCGGTGCACCAGGTCATCGTCAATCGTGAACGCACCACATGAGCCCGAAATATTCATTCATTTTGATGTGTGAAACATTGGGTGGGTATGAAAGTTAACCTGTCCAGTTGAGAAATTTGTCAATGTCGTCGCTGACTTTCGGATTGAAGTTTGCATCGATGCTGCACAACGTCAGAAGACATCCGATCACACACGTCACACCTTGATGGGAACCGATTTATAGATCTTTCAGGCCTTCAGGTTTTTACAATATCTTGAAAAACAAAAAAAAGAATTTTGCACCAGTGATTACAGCATTGAGTGTTTTGATCCAGTGTCGGCTGCTCCATCGGTGTCGGCTAGGTGGCATTTTTTTCGGTATTTTTATCCTTTCCGGTATGTTTTTTTATCTGTGATGCACACGTGACAACAACATTCACAATAAACCAACGTAATATCATTCAAATGGAAGCATGTGCCCTAAGATGGCGATTTCATAAACACGACACATGCACAATGTGAGTCACCGCCGGTCATAATGTGGGGACACTGCTCAAGTGCAAATAATAACATCGGGAAGGGGATATACATAAAGATTGTAAAAAACCGAGCATCAGCTATTTACCATGGTAAAACGTACAAAATGTTGTACATACGGTATCAACAACAGTTTTGCACTGAACTTCGTCTTATACCAACCAAAGTGTACATGACCGTAGCCACACCAGCTAACATCCAGCAGCTGACCACGATCACCATGTGATACATTTGCACACAGTACGCTTGGTGTTGATGTTGCGATTTTGTGCGGCCAGACTCTTCAGGGGCATCGGCATCTATGCCTATCGCCCACAGTTCGATAGTCCCACTAAACACTTCCATAGCACCAAGGCGTTGTGAAACATCAGCTGAACGGGCTGTCCGACGCTGGTTGTTGTCGCCGTTACAGGGTGGGCGCTGCATGAAAATCTCGGCATGGGTTGATATCAAACTGTCGAATCTGCCTTGCCAAAGCGTTTGAATTGAGGAAAAGTTGCAGTGTGATTACAACCGGTGTAAAAATCATACACTGTCTGTGAGCAACTTACGCTCGTCAAAACTGTCTGAGAATCTCGAATATTCTCAATGCGAAAGTGAGAAACATAGATCTTATCCAGGCGTCAAGTTTGACACTGACCTGTGCAGCATTTATTCAAATCAGAGCACAACTCACAAAATCCTTGCATCCCTCCTGCAAATTGACACAGATGTGAATTTCACACTGGAAGTGTTCCGTGGCCCGATCGGGAAATTTGAATGCGTGCGACTCCAGCCAACCAAGTAGACTGCCGTTCTCATCTGCGTACGCCGGGTGCGTCACCAGGTGCTTGTCCACCGAACACCTGTTCGGAAAAATTGGGCTGAAAATTTGCCTCATGCGCGACCAACAGCCAATGAGCGCGTCAGAAATTTGGCTCATGCGCGACCAACAGCCAATCAGCGCGTCAGAAATTGTTGCGTGTATCGCAACGAGACAAAGTATAAAGTGGCCGTAACGCTGGTCGAAATTAATGGCGCTTGAAATATACTGAATTAAAAAGCGGCGCGTGAGTTGTCCGATCGCAACCTACCGGTCTTGCAACCTACGATCGCAGTCACGAAGTTTGACACGGTCTCAATGTTTTTTCTTTGTCTGTGACAGGCTTCAGCCGAGTCTAACAGCAGTCAACGCGATTCCACTCACCCGTCCTCATTCAGCAGTTGAATACGCTCATTGCCGGTCTCAACGAAACAGCTGTGCACGCGCATACGAAACAGATTACCAGAATGTGCTGGATAATATCGGGAAAAGTTAGAAAAAGTAGACAAAAATGTATGTACAGGCCGATGTGTGAAACTTGAAGATTTGTCACGCACGACCAATCCGATTTTGTCTTTCTCGCGTGGTATTTTCTCGGACTTTGAGAGTTGTTTAGACAAATTTACTAATTTGATCGCCCTAACATTATTTGTATTAACCATCTGGGGATAACTTTTACACTGTGGTCGAGGTATACAGTGGCATCACAAAATATTGGACCATCCTTGAAACAATTTGTCGTGTCGTGTGAGTAAGGGACTACCGGACAGGACCAATGACCAAGTATGATGTCGGTCAAAATAAAATTTTCAAGAAAAAATAAACCCTCAAACTCACATGTGTCGCATTCCCATTTGTGCACAATCTTTTCCCCGACCAACGCAAATCGTACCTCGGGCCCCTCCACGTCATCACGATGCAAACTGTACACACAAGTTGGCATTGGGAATTGGGCACTGCGAGCTTCTAGCGTTGTGAATTGACTGAAATATGACTTTTAACTGCTTTTTTGAATGCGCCGTTTTCAAACTTGTGTCCGTTCCGGTCTGGCCTTCTCCACGTCAGTCTGACTTCGTTCATTGGGGGTGATACCACCATTCTTGACCAGTGTAAAATTTGTTTTCAGAGCTATGATGCAAACAACCTATATACTGGACGGTTTTGGTGGCATTATGACATTTCGAAATAACGCAGGGTCACGTGACCAATGCATGACCGACCGATTACATCGGTCCAAATAAAATTAGTTGTCATCATCATACCGACCTGACTGCAATCTCCGATGTCACAGTTTTCTCAGCTTCCATGTAGAAGCATCGGACCTTGAAGACACGATCGACCTTGGTGACGAACTTTTTGTGGAACGAGATCACAACGGTGTTGTCGATGAAGATGCCAGGTGGGTCGAACTGAATATTTGTTTATTTTAGGTCACAACTGCCTGTATCAAATTTTGTTTGTAATACATATCAGGTAAATTGATAAAACCAAGAAGTCACCATGAACGCATTAGACTGATCCGATCACCAAGTTTGATACCAGTCCACTGTGGACAGCACAAACATCGAAGCCGCAGCTGAGCAAGATCGGTAAATGGGAAGCAGTCTCACAACTACCAGGTAAAGGCAAATTTGGTGTTGACTCGCAAGATTGAATGAAATACCGGAGATACACAAATTTCCACAAAATAAAGTCAACGTGTATGTATGTATGTGTAGGTATCCACGCACCGATCGAGTGCGCATTGTGTCACAGTCGTCAATGTGCATCTCAATGCCAGCCCTGTTGCTTCGACCATCCCCATCCCTCCGGCATCGTTCCAGTTCCACGTGATTCTTCACATAGACACGACCCTCGAATGGATTCAATGTTTCAGCTGATAGTCGGATTCGATCAGGTAGACACTCGAGACTGATTGACGGGTGACTGGGTGCCATCGAGCCAGTCGAATCGACAGCGGAAACTGTAAGATACATAGTTGCGTGCTCATTTCTAAGGTATCTTTTTGCGTCATGTGGCCATTTGACGCATTCGCGCTGACGATGACCTGCTGCACCGCTCGTCTGTGAAAACCGGTCGAAACGGACGAAACTCACTGCTGTTACTACGTCATTGGATTATTTTTTGTTTCGTCGTCACCAGTCCAAATCCGCCCCAATGGTTGTATGAGCTTGGGCTTTGGTCTTCGCTTTTGGAAAGCCTAACCACTGCTTGACTTGTATCATCGCATGTGTCTGACATTCGGTAATAAAACTGGCTACACAGCACCCGTCTGAGAACCCTGATTGTAGTGGACTCAACCAACAACACTTTGCACACTGACCTGTCTGTGGTTCGCACCTCGTTGTCGAATGGGCAACCAAGTTTTCTCTTGTCTTTTCATTCAACATTTCGAACGACGTCAAATGCACGAATATACCCTTTTCACCAGCCACTGTAATCAGCTGCTCTCTATCTATTTGGTCAGTGATGCCCACCACGATCACGGAGATACCCTAGAATGAGTCATGTTTCAATTATTGAGCATTATGGGTTTTTTGGGTCATGTGTCCTTCTGGTGAACTCGCACTGACGATGACCCGCTGAGCGAGTCGGAACGGGCAACCAAAAACATGTTGCACCACTTGTAACATAGGTTCCTTCATTTCCAAAAATTCACACCTTACGCATTGACACACAAACACACGAACGACGGCCATTATCGAGATTGATGACCAGTCTGGGTCCCTAAGCCCAAAAGTCACGTGACCAAGGCAAGGTCAGTTTTGTCAAACCGCCACCCACAATCTTCCCACTCCGCACCGACCATATCCTTAATCCTCTTTGCATTCTCAATGGGGTCATCCGAGCTGCGTCCATCCGTGATCAACACCAACGTGTCGGGCACATCAGGCCGATTGCCGGGTGTGATCATCTGATCGATTGCGAATTCAAGTGCCAGTCCAATCATGGTGCCGCCCTTGATGTAGCGCATGTTGCGGAACGCGTCTGTGATACGGTGGAAAGATATTCTCTTACAAAACATTACATGATTGCATTTACAGGGAGACACGAAATGGTTGACGCAGAAATGGTGGCAATCTGATCGGATATCGGAGCAGCCTTTATCACTTGATTTGTTTTTTAGTAAATTCTGGTGCGTTTGCACTGTCATGATGTATGAAAACCGTCCGCCCGTCCGTGATAACCGGTCCAAACGGGCAAGAAATGCAAACATGACCAACCAACAACCGAGTCCCGGTCGTCATAAGCGGGGAATCCCCACAATTTGACCGGATGCGATGAGAAAGTCATCACCGAATATCGTGTCGCTTCGGGCAGCGCGGCAGCGGTGTCGGCAAGAAAATTGGCCAATCTGCAAATTTAGGCGGTTTGTGGTGTCACGTGGCCATCTGGTGCATTCGCACTGACGATGACCAGGGTTCACGCCGGTCTGCGAAAACAGGCAGAGATGGGCAATCTGACAGCACGTTACTGTTCAGTTGTATCATTCATTGAACATTGTCAAAATACGGACCTGTTGAAATTAAAGGTTCCGATGCTTGTGGATCCATCAATAACCAGGATGAAATCAGTTGCATCCAATTGCGTACAGACCAATTCTGAAAAAAGGGTGTTTTGCAAATCGTGCCATCTCGTTCCCTGTAGTTCTATAGGCACTAGGTTTAGGTAACCTTCTGAGATCCTAGTCATGATGGGTAACTTTTTGAACCTAACCCGCATTATATAAGAGAGAAAGCACAGTCCAAGTCTTTTTAGTTACCTGTTCTTGCCTCAGCCGCCGGTTCCTGAGCTCTCATCACGAGGCTGTTGTTCACTGGTATGGCTTGAACATTGCTCGAAAAACATCGCAGAAAAACCAGGATAAACCAGATCAGCATGGTTTTTGCTGCCGCACCAATGCAGTGGGGATTTTACTTCGGAATGTTGCTGGCTATGTAATTTCACATCTTTGCATTGTGAACATGTATGGCTAATAAACGTCAAATTAATTTGTTGCTGTTGTGGAATTAACGACCTCGTAGCATGTACAGCCTGAACAGCGGCCATTTTTCGAAAAGCGCTTGACAAATTTGAATCGCATGCTCGTTTTATGACCTCTCGAACGGTTTTTCACGCGAAACATGTCATAACGGCCTCCACAGCATAAACGCTCGATGACAAATGCGATTATGCACCTATTGTAAGCGTTCCAGATCAGGTCGGAGATAAGCCGAGATTTAGAGATGTCGGGCATGGGATGATTTTGTGAAAATAGAAGAAAATAGAGTAGACCTAAGAACTTTTAATTTGGACTTTTATGACGCCCGGCGCGCAACCGTTTTTCATGCAACCGAAATCAAACGCACAAATATTTCATTGTTGTTACTCTCTGCGACAGGCACATTCAAATATATTGCAATAGGTACATAGAATTTGAAGGACAAAAATACTGTAATTGAAGCTGAAAAAATGAGAAAGACAATGCACTTCTTCAGACACAAGGAAGAAAAAACGGGATGAGAAACACACCATAAAAAAGAGTCAAAAATAATGTGCCGTAAATTTGCAACGTTTCACAAATTGGTACTGGTAAAGCTCGTTTACAATGGTGAGTTAGGTTTGCTCTGAAACTTCGGTTTGGACTATAAGAGTGATTATGCTTTGTTTAAGCCAAAGATGCAGCCTAAGCCTAAGCCTAAGCCCAAACCTACATACATAGTAACCTGCAATTGGGGACGAGCTCTACCAGTGCCCACTAAAGGTGGAATTATAGTTGGTCGACGACCTGTTGCGCCCAAAAGGTCGTCAGCGACTAAGCGCCCAAATTTTGCGTTGGTTTTGGGCGCCAGTTCGCGTGGTCGTTTGGGCGCGCGGTCGCAGCTGGTCGCAACGAATAGAAAGAGAAAATGAATAAATAGAAGCACTCTGGCCCCGAGGCTTAGGCAGGCCTGCTGCATAAATTCTGGCAGTTGAGAACGGCCTGTTTTGGTCAGAAAAAGTTTATACAAAACTAGGAACTCCGTTACGACTGAAATACCGGCAATACATATCGATTTTATAGCCGACGACCACTTGCAAAGTTGAAGATTTTCAAATCGTGGTCGCGACCATTTTTTGGTGGTCGCATAAGGTCGTAGCCTGAGGTCGTTGACACCCAGTTATAGTTGTTCGCGCTCAACTATAACAGGGTGTTAGCGACCACTATGGTCGGCGGGTCGTTGCGCCCAAAAATTGTGGTCGCGACCCAACTATAATTCCACCTTAATTCAGTTTTGATTGTTCAATGCTTGAGTGAACGCAACCGAATCAAAACAACAATCAAAGTGCTCAGCGACACAGCGAACGCGAGTGACACAATCGCCAGGACATAGTACACCGTGACGTCCATGGGTGTACCATTAACACATTTGTCCGGGTACTGGGATCTCAACACATCCCCGAATGAAACATCATCTTTCAAATCGGTGAGTCCGAAATCACTGGGATCGGCAATCGACAGTTTTGGCGCGACCACATCCACATTGGGACGCGGATGCTGGTTGGTGAATTGAGTGGGTGAATGGGCTGGCAGTTGAGTGGTGTTGCGATAGACGACGGAGAAACCGGACAGACGACGTGGCCGACGACGCCGATTGCGACGACGACCGGCACCACAGACCGGCGGCTGGATGGGAATTGATAGAGGTTGTGATCACTTCTGATCGAACCCCAAACGCCGGCATGAAACTTGGTGATCAGATCGGGTCTCGTTAAATGTGCATGTTTCGGATAATACTTGAGGACACCGATCTCGAACCGAGGAGAGAAAAAACTTGGTGGTTGAAATCAGCGTCATCAGCATCGGATCATCATCAACATAACAAAGTCACGTGACAAAAGAAGACAGATGCGATCCGTTCACCAAGTTTGATACCGACATGTGACTGTCATACGCTCTGCTCGCTTCACAGAGATGCGATCGCGGAACCAGACATTCCCGAAAGTCAGAGGGTCGCTACAATAAGTGTAAACTTCACATTCATTCAGACCAATTCAGCGAAACTCACCACATCAGCACAGCCATCCTCAAGATCGACACAGAGCTCGATTTGACATTGGAATTTCTCATTGGCCTCGTCCGGATATTTGAACGCGTGCGCCTCCACAAACGCAAGCAGTTTGCCGTCGACATAATTCAGGTCCGACAGTAGATGTTTATCGATTGAACAGCTGTGCATGATTGCATAGGTGTGTTTTGACAGACAGATAGCAAAAAGAAAATTTTATCACCAAATTTGATACCGTCGACTAAATCAAAACGGCCGATTTTCCACTTTATTTTTTCAGCACAACCCCTGTTATGGGGTCTATTTGGAAAATCCCTGTGCAAATTACTAAAACCAGCGAAACGTCAAAGTTCAACCCTTGTTGGTCGAGTAGCCCGATTTTGTCTCCGTTGGCGTCCTCCACAAAACAACTGTGCACTTTCATCTTGAACAGTCGGTCGGATTGCGCTGAATTTTAAGAGAAAATTTTAGAAACTAAAAACTTTGAAAAATACAGTGTTTGGCAGATTTCGCAATGTTGTGGAACATCAAACAACTTACAATCATCACACTCCCATTTGTGGAAGACCTTCTCTCCGACCAAAGCGAACCGCACCTCGGGACCATCCGGGCCTTCGCGATGCAATGTGTACTGGCAAGGGGGCATTGGGAAGATGTCAGTGCGCGCACCGGTGGTCAATTGGCTGCAATTGTCTGTATACAGATGAAAAACTCAACGATCTGGTGACTCATGACTGGTGAGTAAATGTAGCTCGCATCAAACTTGGTGATCGGTTCGGTCCGGCATTGCCTTCGTTACACATTATTGCATTATGGATTTATCAAGGTTTACTGATGGTTGGTTCGACCCAAATTACCTAGTGACATATTAGTTCTTCCCGGAGTCAGCTAACAAAGACTTTTACGCTGGTCAAACTTAGTGGCTACATGAAATCTCTAAATACGGCTGAGACAAACGGGTTGTACTTGACCAAGGTAAGATTAGACGGACCGCCAAGTCTTATCGGCCTAAGTACCGTACCTGACCGCAAAGTCGGAGCTGACGGTTTTGTCGACTTCCATGTAGAAACAACGAACATTGAACACGCGATCGACTTTTGTGACGAACTTGTTGTGGAACGAGAACACCACTGTGTTTTCAATGTAGACGCCTGGCGGATCGACCTGAATAATTGGATTCCTGTACTGTCATTTGTGTGTGTTTATTTGATTTATTCGGCAATGTCAGACTTATAGCGATAAAATCTGCATGTTTGCCATGTGACTATATCTTGTAAGCGTATTTACTGACTGGTCGACAGGCGTTCCATGACAGTGTTGTCTTTGGCTGGCTGCCTAGGAACAAACCTTGCGCTGGTCAAAATCTGATCCACAATCAACAAATTTCCGAATAGCTGATCCAAAAAACTCCCGTGACCAAGACCTGATCACCAAACCTGAAAACCCCTATATAACAGGTATACCTGGTATACTAAGTAGGTATAGTTTGTATTCAAAGTGACCCCCACCGATCTCCTCCTGATCGTCGCACACTCATCAATGCCCATCTCAATCTCAGCCATTTTGGTCCTGCCGTCACCCTTTGCCCGGCATTCAGCCAAATGTGCGTGATCCTTCACAAACACGGATCCCTCGAACGCATTCCTTGTCTCCGACCCAACGTAGATCGAATCAGGTCGGCATTGGAGGTCGATGGTGGGCTCGCCCACTGGCTCGCTGACTGCAAATACAACACACAGTTTGTGATCAAATGTATAATGGGTCAAGGGTACAGTGCCATAGATAAAGGATCTGAACTGGTTCTGGTCACTGTTGTACTTTGCCGAGCTTTGTGATACCACCCATCTTCGACCACCGTGAAAATTGCTTCCCAGAAGCTGCAGGTGATGACAACTCTACGCTGATCAAAATTACTGCAAACATGCTTGACCAGGAAAGGACCGATCAGGATTCCGCACAGGTTAAAAAAAGTTTCATAATGTAATTGTTTTGTTGGTTAGAGTCTGGCAACTAGTACAACGCCGAGCGAGTGCACAACTTTTCCGTCACCCTATGAGAGTCGATGTCACCAACTGGTTTCGATGCGGCACACGGTCCGTTTGCTGACCAGGTTTTCAGTGACTTGGTCGTTGAGCGCCTCAAAACGTTCGATTTTGACGACGTTGTTGATGCTGCCAGTGACGGCCAGCAGTTGGTCATCGTCGACCAATTTGGTGATGCCCAATGCGATCACTGTCACGCCCTGAATGAAAAGGGGAATGAGATTGAGACCTGTAATTGAGACTTGTGGGCCTATGTATAATTGAGCCGTGTCAAACTTGGGATGATTGTTTAGTGGTCAACTAGGGTGTTCATTCTTTGGTATGTACTTCAACTAAAGCAGCACCGAATGAGCGTCAAAAATAATACATGACGGAGGCAAAGGCAATTTCTGTTTGTGGCAATTGAGTTTGACGCATTAAACTTGAACAGGGCAGAAGTTCTTCTCATACATGCGTCTTTACACTGATCAAAATTAGTGCGTCAGTTCCGTTACAGAGGTTGACCCAAACAGAAGTTGACAAAGTGACTCCGATTCCGATGATCCGATTAGTATCTGGGTCTTATTTCGGCATACATTTTCAAAGGGCCACTGACAGCAATAACCAGAAACGCGTAGGATATAGCATAGGTTGGCTGATGTTTCACCCCCAATATATAACCACGCCCTAACCATAGCCCTAATCCTGGCGGCCGGCTCAGTTGGATCATCTGACGATCGACCATCAGTGATCAACACCAACGTGTCCGGCACATCAGGCCGATTCGATGGCTGATTGATTAGCTCCTTGATAGCGAACTCGAGCGCTTTGCCGATCTTTGTTGTGCCGGTGATGTAGCGCATCGAGCGGAACGCCGCTGCAAAGTCAAGAATATGCATGCCAATTTAGGTTTGTACCAAGGCTGAGGCTTTGGCCTACATTGCAGGTAATAGATTGGGCTTAGGCTTACATTTACCGAAGTTTGATAGGGGCCAAAAGTTTGGCACTGTTACAAAATCAGCAGCTTACAGTAACTGTCAAAATAATAACATCAGAGAGCACACTAAGCGCACCGACGACGGCATCTCTCGTGTCATACGCCTCGAAGCCCCACAATTTCACAGGGTGGCCAGAAAACTCCATCACGGCGTATCGGCTGGATTCGGGCAAACGCGCCGCTGTGGCCGCAAGCCAATTGGCTAACCTGTAATTAGCCAACAAAGTGTACTTCAGGGAATTAGAATTAGTACCCACAAACTGTAAAACTTTAACTAAAATTGAGGATAAATGCGACGCACCGACTGAAGTTTTCATCGCCAATACTGGTCGATCCGTCGATCACGAGAATAAAGTCGCCAGCACCGGCGGCCTCGCAGATGCGCTCTGAAGGAAATGGGTTCCGATATGCTGATAGCGTAAACCGGATTTGTCAAAACGGAAATTGCGTAAATGGTTGGTCAACGATACCCGTTCTTGCCGGAGCGGAAATCGCTTTCAATACCAGACCGTTATCCACTGGAAAGCACAACGTGTGCTGCAGCAATGATGCCTGCGTGATGAAGGAAAACTAATGGGTTTCGATTTATGCTTGACACAACGTTCACAAACATGGATCAGATTTGGTCACGTGACTTTTTGGATTTTTGAAATGTTTTGAGATACTGTCGACAAGATTCTATCCGATCGCTAACTATACACCGGTCATTTGTTTATTTTCTTGAACCACACTGGAATTCCGTATTCTTGGGAATGTGGGAAAATTAATGCAAGTTAAGCGAAACAAAGCTTACCAGCACCACGAGTGGCCAAAGGCATCCTCCCATGTTGATTCAACTTCTTGCGCCCAGTAACCGATTCCTAATTGTAAAATTCTTGCAAACTTTATCTTGGATTGATTCCAATCTCGAGGTCGTCGCAAACTATGCTGGTATAGCTCTTGGATAGAAGATGATTTAATTTATTGTCAAATTTTGTTTTTGTCATACAGCAGGGAACTAATTCATCGTTACAACAAACAGCTTGTGATAATTGCTCCTGCACACTGCCGTTAGAACTTCATGCCAGCTTAAATGGAATGCTTGCGATAATTTTTCCCGCCTACAATTTTGCGGGGAAGCTCGGCATTTTATTTCAAATACGATATCAATGCACAGACGTCACGTTTTTTGCATGTTTTCTTGTCCGATCTTTCATTGTTTTTTGCAGTAGTGATACAGCGCGTCTTTTTTCTGCAACTTTTTCAGTCATAAGTCCACCGTCGAGGCTTATCTCTGCTCGCCATCAATAAACAGTCACGTAATGCATGCACACGTGATTAACATCATGTGCAAAAAAACCTGATTGTCATTGGAAAAAATGCAAACAAATATCGCACATTTTTCAAGACGCTCACAAGTTAATGCACATAATCATCCATAAGTCATTCAGTCATAAGTGCTTGTTTAGCTGCACATTTGTTGATCAAGCAGGAGCATTAGCAGTTTCTATGATTGAAAAAATCTATGACAATGTCATGGCCATTATACGGTAACGTCTAACTAAATAAAAAACACATTTTTTGCGCGAAAGATCCGCAGGGCCGATAAGACCACCCTATGGGTGAGAGGATGCATGAAACGTTTCGGATGCACGAGTGCTTTAGTACATCACGTATCATACACATCACCATGTGGGCATGGCATGACATAACCATTACACAAACTCAAATGTCATAAGTTTCGTGATCGTTTTTTCGAATTTATCAATTTGCAATCGAATACCATAAAAATGCTGCAAACAAACATTGCACACTTTGCAAAGGTGCCTTGCGTGGGCAAAACACAAACACTGTACCAGTGGCAGCACTCTTGCAGGCAAAAACAATCCCAACTGTTTTCATATGAAACCACATTCCGAAACCTGAAAGGAACTGGTTGATCAAGCACGTACATATAACAGAAACAAAAAAAGCTAACGGACTGAACACATCGTAGACACTGATGGAGAAAAACAAGTTCGAACGTCAATTTGATAATCAGGAAGAATTGCGTTGGCGTATGCAAACTATGTATATACCCGAGGCGTAATCAGATACGAAAATTACTATAAATTGATAAAGGTTTCTGCATCACTCATCAAATTCAACATCACAGCCAGCATCTCAATTTTTACGTGCATCACCATGTTGCTATCAGTACCAGTTACTGCAACACTCACATGGGTAAGGTTTGCTGTGATGTATTCCGTGTCGAGAACCTTGTGTGGCCTCCTGGATCCACCTTATAATGTTTGAGGCCATTGCAGCTCATTGTTGTCATGTGTGATCTTGTGGATGCCAGGTCAAACGGACAAGTCGGTTCCAGGCATCCTCCATCGCGGGTGCTAAAGCCGATCAAAGTGTCCAATCAAACAGGTTTGTCCCGGGCTCATAGCAAACTTGGTGATTCGAACGAATCTGGTCAATGCCACATTTCGCCAGGCGCTAACAGGTGTTTCCAGATGATCTCAAATGAATAGGCAACTTTCGCGCTGCTACACTATGTACATATGTACAGTAGGTTGCACAGAATTTGCGGTGGATAGTATGTAGTACGTCTCCTTTATCCTCAATTATCTATACTACTAAAACAGGAAGACGTGTATGTATGTAGTATGTGGCCCCCTCCCTCGGGGGCACGGTTCAATTTTCACAGGTACCAGCTTTAGGTATGCTAACGGGTTTTTGGATAGCCCAGGGTGCGCGGGCGCGAAGCTTTAGCCGGGCCGCAGGCACGGGCCCGGTCTGGTAATGAACTCACGTGTGACGGAGATGCGATCAGATCCACCAGTTTGATACCATTTTTTATTCACCTTTGCGTACCTTCACGCCGATTTTGTGTACACCGAGCCGAACTTCATTCGAAAATACGTTTTATTCATACGAATATCGCTCTCGAATTGAAAGTGTTTTTCTTTTTCACAGAGCAGACATGCAGTGCGGTCGATGCACAGGACTACATTTTCGTGATTGACGGCTCAACAAGCATCGGTGACAGAAATTTCGCCAGGTTTGAGCTAAGAATGCAGTCTATCTTCTTTATAGTGACTAGATCGGGACCCGGCATTTCGTCCAGTTGGATCGGAGGTCACTAACGATAAATTTTGGAACAAGAGCCAGTCGCCAGTCCCTGTAAGGAGGGCAAACCACGCGCTGTTGTGGTTGGATAACAAAGTTCCTTTATCCAGCCATAATAAATTATCAGTTTTCAGTTTGACCAATTGGCTGGCCACCGCGGCCACGCATCTGCCCGAGTCCAGCAGATATGCAGCGATGGAGTTTGGGAAAGAGAATCGGAAATTGTGGGGCTTCGAAGCGTACGATACGCCTGATGCAGTTGCTGGTATGTTGGTCTTGCATTGTCACCTGGAGATGCACCTGCGTTTTTTATATACACACACGTATCCGAATAGAGCTCTACTTTTGGGGTAAAAAGTTTTCTAGAAACAGACTAAAAAGCATAGGCTTTCTTCACAAACGACGGAACAAGAGCACATTTTGTCAGGAGAAACTGCTCTAAGATCGAATTAAACGTGCTTTGAAATATGCACAAAGCGATTAAATTTTAATAATGTAGCGATGATTTTCAGTAATGTCAAAAACCAACCCAAAAACTCCGAGGGCTCCATTTGGTAAAATGTTTGAAACAAAAAAGCCGACTTTCGACCCTTCCAACAGAGCCCCGGGGGTTTATATGGGAAACTCCGGCAGTATATTTTCAAGCATTTTTTTATCAGTTACAGTCTTATATGATGGGGACCCGTGAGGTCACTACAAATAACATTTCCTTGTGGTAATTAAGGGACTGGCGACAGATTGGAACGAAAACGGCGGCTCTTGTGTTTCAGCGCAAATACATTGTGAACTGCAATTGTATTTCAGACGCCTTTCGAAGCATCCCTTACATGCATGGTACGACTTGGATGGGCAGAGCGCTGGAGTTCGCCATGAAACATCTGATCAATCAGACTTCGAATCGAGTCGATGTGCCTGATACGGTAGTGGTGATCACGGACGGCGTCTCCAGTGACGATCCGTCCGAAGCAGCTGCACAGATCAGAGCCATGGTAAAGTGATTGCCCGGTCGTCGTGGTACTTACAGAGGTGCATGTGTATATGTTTCTGTCCTAAACTGCGTTTGACTATTCTTCTACCTCCATGAGCCAGATCGTACGACATCGGTTTGGACCACGGCCAAGCAAAGGCTCCCTTCGTTTGAAGCGAATTCTGCGATGGAGCTGGAACAGCAAAAGTTGATCCAAATGAACAGCTTCAACGCTGGTCGAGAATAGAGCTCCAGTTCCATCGCACAACAACGGTCCAAATAAGCGTATGCTTGCGTTGCCGTGGTCGTCGTGCCGGCTTGTTGCTCGTCAATTCAGATCGTCAGTTAAAGTCGTCAAGTACGCCTGATGCCACGTATTTCTCGCTCTCACTCAGGGCGCATTGAGCTCACGATCTGAGTTGACTACAGCATGTCAATTAGCCATCGTGTTTGCTTTCAAAAGTGACACGGCATGACCCACCGTGCGTCATGCATGACATGCCTTTTTTGTTTCAGGGTATCAGAGTAGTGCTGCTGAGACTTAGCATATGGGGGTACTTCGACCCGGATGAGATAATGACTGTGACCGGAGACATGTCTAATGCAATCAAGGTCGAACAGTTTGACCACCTCAATGATGGAGTGTTGATGGAGTTGTGCACCAAGTTGCAATCGGTTTGTTACTGTTGTGTTGGGTATTTAGAACATGTGTGCAGGGTCTGTGTATAGTCCGTCCATCAGCTCATGTCACTTTGCTGGCTGGCTTGTTCCCTTCCTCTACGTTCTAATGATAGGGAAGTTGTGTGTGACCGATTTTGCAACAAAACTGAAAAAATGGTAGAACGTGTCGAAAAAGATTGAATTCGATCAAATTAAATTAAATTAAAACGGATAAAATACGTCGATTTCATAAAAATCACAACTTGGAAGCGAAAATATTTTTTGTCGGAAACTCAATTTCTCTTTCATTAGAACGTGGAGGAAGGGAACAAGTCGGCCAACAGCATAACAAAGTGACATGAGCTGATGGACGGACTTATGCTTCCCATTTCGACCTACATACATCTTTCCTTTCATAGGCGGGCTGTGCATCAGGGCATCGTGAGTCTGTATGTGCACCACGTAATCCAACAAACGATCATATCATAATGCTGTATCATAAGTATCATCTTGGTAGTGATGGTAGTTTCCATGATTTGTCTAAGCCGTTTTTGCAGCCAGGAAACCGTACGTCAACTGATCAAGCCCTCCAGTCCAGAAGACTACAAGACAACAACAACACCATAACGAATATATTGAATCTTCTCTGATAGTATCGTGTGTGTTGGCGTGGTCACGAGTCACGTGAAGCACCAATACTACATACTGTATAACTTGTTTGAACATCAGTGCGGTTAATTGTTTTTGTAAGAACGCTTTTACGCAAGATTGATTGTTTTGTTTGGTTATTGGTGTGTGTTGTATAATTCGTAATGCAGTAATTCAGGAATCGAATACAGAAATTGTCGTCCTCTTGTTCTGATCATTATTTATCTTCTTTTCAACGTGACCTGTACAATATAAAAATTAAAAAGTTGTTGTGAATGCCCACGCAGTCGGCGTTATTGAACATGAAGCCACCTTCAGAAACCGTTTTTTAAAGCAAATAATGTGACGAACACGAAACATCGCAACGATGTAAACCAATTTAAGAACAGTTTAGGCAAATGTCATCAAGTTGCACACCACGTGTGGTTCCAAAATTGTTATTGAGTTCAATCAGTACACTTTTTCGGGCAGAGGACAGAGAAATTACGGCCACTTCAACGGTCATCAATGGCGGCATCATTCATGCGGCTGCAAGCGCTAACATTAGCATTGTTGTTGTGGGTAGGTTGAACGTGGTTACGTTTTGTTGACTTGTACAAAACATTTAGCAATATTATGGTAAAACTCCAGATATCATTGGCCTTTATCAACACACGGTGCGCTCCAGTGGATAAAAGGCAGACACAAACAGGCAAGAAAAGTATTGAATGCACCGCAGATCATTGATCATTCTTGCACATTGTTAGTTCCTGACGATAACGAAAGCTGAAAACGCTGCTTTTGCAGAACGCCAATGCAAACTCGACTTAATTTTTGTCATTGACGGCTCTACCAGCATAGGAAACGAAACTTTCAAAGGGTTATTGTTTCTCCAATTTTGTACTTTTTGCACATACTTCACAGAGCAGTCTGCCCGACTCTGTTCACATAATGGGCAAAACTACAGCCTGGTCAACTTCCTGGCCAATAGTGTTGCGCGTCTACCCGACTCTGTTCGCGTTGCAGTGGTGGAATTTGTGGGTCACCCTGTGAAGCTGTGGGGATTCGGTAAACATGAAACGAAAGAGGATCTGGTCGGTACGTGGTTATCTTAAAGTTTGTCATCTTTTTATTTTGCATTGGAATCATGTCTTACCGGCACGCCCAGACGCGTTGCGTCACATGCGCCACATCAAGGGAACAACCAAAATGGGTGCGGCTTTGGATTTCGCAATAAAAGAGGTCATAAACACGACTGCGAATCGACCGGATGCACACGATGTGTTGCTGTTGTTCGCTGACGGACAGTCTGCCGATGATCCTACCAAACCGGCGGCTAAAATCCGTGATATGGTGGGTTTCGCAGTGTTTCTTTCAATTTCCATGGGAATACGACATAAATATTAGATGAAGTTGCGTGCTCCACGCTTGCACAAACACAATTATGTTTCACTCGAGTAGTGACCGTCTGCCCACAACGGTCCTGTTCGGGATGCAGTGGTGTGGGTATCCGATATCCTGACTTTTTGTCCAGGGGTATCCTACTCTAAAATTATTCCGAAAACCGTAAAAATCGCCCAGTTGTACCTCCAAAATGCTCAAAATCGTTTGCTGGCGCAAGCATAACCCCAAAATGACTATTTTTTTGCGTTTCTAACACCGATTTTGCTGAATTTTCCTGCAAAAATTGACCTTTTTTGAACAACCCCCTGGGTATCCGAGATTTTTTATTTTTGGGGGCAACCTCCCTGGTATCCGAGATTTTTCGTTTTGGGTATCCGGTATCCGAAAATTACTTCCAGGGCGTCAGCCTGATAGTGATGGGAATTGGCGATGAGCCGGATTACAACAGGCTGCAAGCTGCTGCAGGCGACAACGGAACAATGGTGCTGCTGGATGCTGAACGATTTGGGGACGACGACCATCACGGACTGGATAGGCTTTGTGATTGATTTTGAACTTACATAAATGATGAATTACATGGCCCTGCATATCCTTTTTAGGGCGTGTTCGTTGTCTCAAATGTACTGATAGATTGTTGGCTTTGTTGTTGTTGGATTAAGGTATGGTACTTTGTTCACACACAACTATGTACATATGTAAACATCTTTTGTGCCACAGTAACCGTAATGAAATCAGAACATTGGTCAATTACATAGCAGAAAGAGCCCGTGGACCGTGTAGTGTATTCAATCCTGAGTCGTATGGCTCTAACATAGTCGTACATACATAGTCTTAGAGCTACTGTAACATGAATGGTATACTCCGTAACCTGTGGATGTCAGTAAGAAAACGATGCCTTCGACTCAAATGTAAGTCGTATGACTTAACGCAGGTCATAAGCCGTAGGCTTTAACGTCTGTCATACACGACTCAGCAGGAATGCTGAATTTTTGTTTACGATGACTTTTAGATTTAACACGCAGTACGCAACGCATGGTGCTCATGGTGTTTGCCTGTTTGTCTGATCCTACCAAAAACGAGAGCAGAAGCTTTTAACAATGGGGACCAAACGCGAGTTATACGCGTGCATTGTTGTTGCCATGCGAAGCCTATCAATTGGACCTGGCAACGTATCACAATCGTATTGATTGACGGTCACACAGAGCCTGGTTGGCACAATGTCGCTTTCATACTGGCCAAGCGGGGCGCACCCGCACATTGTGGTTATGCACCGCTGGACAAAGCTCAGAATGAAAGGCTGTTTAGGCGATCGACGATAAACGGAATAAAGCCGCTTGAATAAGCCGAACAGCCAACCAATTATGGGCAACGGCGCCAGTTTCGACGATCGGCCATTGTCGAGCGACGCCGACAGCCGCGCATCTGGCCAAGTCCGCGTGCGACCAGGTGCCAAGGATCCAAGTGTAGTCATTGAGGATCGCCCGGCAACGATAGAGTCGAAGGGCAGTCCACGACCCGACAGCAGCCCACAAGCAGCGGTACCCGTCAGACCACCATCACCGCCACCTGACCCGAAACCAAGTGAGGCGCCAGCCAAAACCAACGGACCAACTGGCAAACGAGTGACATTTGTCGAGAACATCCACAAGCCTGAAACTCCGAAAGGAAACGAGGACAAACAATCAGTTGAAACATCGACCAGCACGACAACAGTTGAGAAAATACAGAAACAGCCGATAGACCTGGAAAAGGAAAACGCTGAGGTTGTGGCCAACGTGATGGCAGACGCGTACAAGACGTGGGAGGAGCAATTGGCAGCAGTGCCCAAGGTGCGAATGGTTTACTTTGCTTGTTACTTGCCCTTGTACTGCTGAAAGTATCACCAACAGGATCGACTACTTCCGTTGAGATCAAAATGATCGAGTCAGCACAAATTCATTCAACGCACAGGTGGCTCGTGCGCTGCAGCATGTCAAATCAGTGAACACGACGGAGGCAAGCACAATCGCCAATTGGCTGAATCGCTACTGCACTCGATCAGTCGGGGAGAAGTACCCGATTTGGGTGGCTGCGTTGACCAAGTGCAACGTTGCATCTCGGATACATCAGATTTGGCCATTGTTCAAACAACCAGACTTTTTGGTAAGCCTCTTTTTAAGTTTTCATTCATATCTCGGACCCCAGACTCCATTCTTGCATGTAACAGGGCGTTGGTGACCCGACATGGACTCGCAACAACGAAAGCTACCGTACTTTCCGCGGACTATGGCGTTTGTGCTGGAACGGGTCGGACTGCAGTGTGGACATGGTGAAAACGTTGGTGTTCGGCCAACACATACAAATCAACTTGGAGATCATGAAACGACCCGATTTCAAGCCAAACGAACTTAGCAAGGATCCAACACGATGCTGGGTGATCAAGGCAACTGAAGGTAAGTGCCGGCATCCAATAAGCGTAGTGAACCCTGCTAAATTAACGAGCCCTGCTGATTCAGGAGTGCTTCACAACTGCATTCGTCAGAACAGCTTTCTGGCAAAACGGTATGCCCGCCGGGCGAATATCATCGATGTGCTGAAACCTTATCTCGAATCCGACATCAAATTCATACGAATGTTGACGTCGATTATTCTGGTAGAATTTGTTTTCCTTGAGCAAAATTTAACGTAACGTAAAGCGAGTGGTTTTTCAGGGTTATGTCGTGAATGAAGATGAAATGAAACTGATAGAAGCCAACGACGACATCATAATGATGATCCTGAACCAAATTTTGAAACGGGCGTTAATGGCGGCGGACAGACGGTATGCGCGCAGCAACGGACGGTTTGATTGAAAGAGCAGCCCATCTGCACTTGAAAACAGTGGCACTGTCGAGCTCAGCGTTCAAAGATCAAGTATACATGGATGAAACTAACCGATATATACCCTCCATTTGCAGATCAATGGGATTCAGCATCGAAGAAACAATCGACGCACTGAATGCGCTGGCCAAACATGACGTCAACAAACGGCGAATGATCAATGATGGCGCATGTCAACTGTACATGGTGATCATCAGGAACCCAGTGAATGTCACCGAATTGCTTCAAGCCGTCACTGGCATATGGCAACTCACATTCGTGCCCAGCGGCGTCGAAGCTGTCAAATTGCAGCAGGGATACGAGACGCGTTGGTTGTTTTCAGAGGCTTCACTCTTCACAAATCAACAAGGATCCTCTTTGTAGTCTTCGAGACCCTCACCAAGCACGAGAATGGTAAAATTGCAAAAGCCGCCGCCGGTGTCCTTTTGAACATGAATGCAATGCTGAAGAAACCGATAGACAACTCGATGACGGACAAGTCCAGGCCGGAGTCCAAGGGGCAGGATGGCAAGGACAAGAACAAAGCAGAAGCTGTTGCGCACGTCATGATCAGCTACAACCATCAGCATAAGGAGGTAAGGCATAAGACATTGGCGTCTCCTGCGTACTTCGCTTGATACTGCTTTGTAAATAACACGTTGACTTTCTAGACAGCGCATAGAATCAACGAGGCACTCAAGGCTGCTGGCTATGTGACTTGGTTGGATGCGGAACAGATGCGTAAGTTTACGACTTATTGGTGCAATTTGCCTTTCAATGCACTTTTCAGCTCGTTCTTGGAGATTGTGGTGGAGGGTTGTTTGACCAAGGTAGCATAAATAACTGCCTGAGCACAAGCAAAAGCCTGACTAGCAAAGCCAAACTGTTGTGCTAGATGTGTTGTCTTCAGACGGCTCAACATTGGACGCGATGGCAGCCGCAGTTGAGAACGCTGCCGTTGTGCTAATCTGCTGGTCGGAACGTTATCAAGACAGCATCAATTGCAGAGCAGGTACTTTTTGGATCAATGTCATGTGTTGTAGCGTACCGCATGCTATAATTATTGGATCTAGCCCACTATCAGAGAAGCTGCGTATAGGAATGTCAGCCACCTGGTACATTAGCTGCGTCCGACTAACATACCAAAAATCTAGTGGTTTTCGTTTCTGCATCATTCATGGTTTGCAACACGATCATTATCTAGGTGCACAAACCGATTTCTCAATAAATTCCAATATCGACTTACAGAGGCCGAGTTCGCGTTCAAGCTGGAGAAGCCGATTGTGCCCGTACGCGTGGAGCAATACAAGCCAACCGGATGGCTGAACATGATTCTGGGCAGCAAGTACTACGTGTCGTGTCATAATGTCCAAGAGGTGGACAATAAGATTGGTGAAATCATCAAACAGTTGGGTCAATTGGGACGAGCGGACAACGCCGAACAGCTGCCCGGACGCGTTGGAGAATGTATGTAATGGCATCCATTTCACCGTAGCAAATCCTTTCATTACCTGGGCACTGGCACCAATGCAGTATTGCTGAATTACAAGGTCATTCATACCTGCTTGCATTCCAGCCGACGCAGGCAGAAAAGTATCGACGGCACGGGTGGCGAAAACGGGCAAACCGCTTGAAGACTGGACAGTTGAAGAGGTACAATAAACGGAATCACGATGCTCAATTCAACCTTGCAATAACTTTTTCTATTTGTGTAAAGGTGCAAAAATGGCTGGCAAGAAACGGGTTGGCTCATATTGGCGGAAATTTGGCCAAATTCGATGGTCCGTTGATGTCGCAATTTCGGTCGATGCATCGCAGTTCGCCAAACGTGTTCTATGACAATGCGCGAAACTTTTTAGCAATCACTGACCTTACCGATCTTTTAAAACTGGTACAAAAGCTTGAAACGGTTTAAAATCACTGATTTTGTTCTCTATGAATGAACAACGTGGTGTTTTCGTTCAAACAAAGATGAATGATTTTCAAATTTGATTCATTTATTGTTGTCATAATAGAATTGTAAAATAATAATATTGTACATACACAGTAAACCGCCGCATAAATGAAAAAAATGAGAATAAGAAAATGTGAAAATCAAGAAATCGACAAAACATAGCAGAAAAACGCATTTTAGGGCTGTGTTTGCATCAAATGCTATGTACACAATACACACTAAGGTCTAGGATTTTTTTTAAAGAAGAGCGTACCCCAGCTGCAAAACAGTGCAAAATAATGAGAACAATTGCAGGTTTAGATGAACATTCGAGCTGAAATCTTCATTTCAAGAGAGCTGATTTAGGAGTGCAACATTTGTATAGATCACCGAGCTAAAAACAACTCTCAGACTTGAGAATTGACTGCGTTCTATGCTTGCAGCTGAAAGCACTGCGCGCGCTTGAAGGGCCTACCGCACAAATGACAATCACACGCTGACGCAATAAGTTACTGTGGTCTGATGGATTTCTTGGCTAATTGTACAGTCGTCAACTCAAGTGGTTAACTCTCATCGTCAACCCAAGCAGCCCTAAATGACCGCGAGAAATTATACATAGGGGCCGACGAGCTGACTTGACGACAGTACACAAAGCCGAGTTCTTCCGCTCCAATGCAGCAGGCACAACATACTACCTCAACTTGATTCCGGTTGATTCGCTGACCATGACATGATAGTCCGTCCATCAGCTCATGGCACTTTGGTTTGGAAGGTTTAGGTTCCGTCGTGAAAAATTGTTCCTCCGCAAGGAAATGTCAGAGAAAACGGCGCACAAAAATAAAATAAAAACTTATTTCTCTTTCTTTTCTTTTTCGTAAGCCAACCGGAACCGGAACAGCACTGGATCCTGTCAAGCTTTTCAGCTGACAGAAAGTGTCATGAGCTGATGGTTGGACTATACGAAGTCATTTACGGAACAATATTCGAACATCAACGCAATAACTAATCAAGGACTCAAGATCGGTAGAATTGCAAGCGTGCTTTGCATTCAGCACTTACACTTCCAACAGCGCACACGATGAATTAGTAAGTACACATTAAAGAAAGATTTTTATGGACTCGACGATAGTCGGAGTTCTGAGCAGCGACGCAGTGAAGCAAGTGCAATATGCGATGCCGACAACAAGAACTCAGGTCCATCGAATGGTGGACTTTAAGTAGATCGTCTGTGTAAGTTAGCACATTTTGCAGTGATAGTTGAGGAACACGAGACACACAGCGGCAGCACCGACACCCAGCGGCACGACAACCAGCAGAATGATGAGCTGATTGCTTTGGTAGTTGGGTGGTCTGATCGTGCTCTGTTCCATGTCGATCACCTCCGGCGACAGAGGGTCGCCCTTGTCGTTGTATAGACCATGTCGTTTGCGTGACGCCTTGATGCGTTCCATCTGAGTTCGCAGAAAGTTGAACGTGTTGCAGAAGTCCTTCTGACACGAGCACACCTCCTCCCAGCCGTTCCACTTTTCGTTGCAATCGATCAACGATTCGGCCTCTTCGCTGCCGCATTTCTGATCCAGCCGGACTGAAATGAGTGGCGGAAATGTTGTTGATAGCGTGCGCGTACATAATGGGGTTATAGGGGTGCCATTGTGATGACTGGGATATAGCTATAGTTATTGTCCACATCGTTATAGATCCAAAAGCTACCACAAAAGACTAATAATCCCCAATCAGCACAACCGTTTTCAAAGTGTGCGCTCATCAAAGGCTCCTCACCCATGATAGACATGGTATCTTGTTGTTTGGCACCACGAAGGGTTGCATCATTCAGTGTTAGTCAGAGGAAGCGTTTGACGAGCATTGCCTATTTGGTAAACACGTTTCTACCAGGTTACAGGCGTGCTTCATCAGCCATAATTAAAGTGCGTGATTGGTCCGGATGCCCATCCAAATCAGGACAGGCAAACAAATTGAGTGGAATATAATTAAATATTGAAACAGGCACATTCCGTTGTCATATGTACATAGATTCATTGTGCTCATGGTGTATGCGTATTACAAGCGCTGTGCTACATTCACGTGTTGATCATTGGTAAACATTAAGTGCAAGGACAAAAGACACAAAAAGGCATTCAAAACAAAATTTGCTGGTGTTCGTAACGGGGAGAGGGATCGTACTATTTTTGCAAGTTAGTTGCCAAAGAATCAATCGCTTGCCTTCATGCATTGCGTTTATCATCGGTGTTTTTTTATTGCAATGGCTGTTCAACAGGAGAAACCGCAACCAAACCGCAATCTTACAGGAAATTGTAAACTTAGATGAAGCAGGGCAAAACTCGAGCAATAAAAGGCAAACTTTATTAGTACGAAATTTTATAGGTAACCACAAGCAAACAAGAACATGCCTTTAACATTTATAAATTTTACTCATTTAAGGTCTGAAGTCGTGTGATCTTTGAAATTTCGCGTGCGACTGGTAGCAAACCAAGCCAGCCAGAGCATGCACAACGTTCAACATTTTTCAGTTTTGTTCATATCAGCTGGATTCAGGTCGTTCGAGTCAAACAATCTTACAGCGATGATCAACAAATGCATATCTTTATTCGGTACTTTCAATTCGTGTTTTGAAAGAGGCATGCGTTATTTGATGATAAGAGGAAGTTCCATCTCAACAATGTCTTTGGTCACAGTCAGCACAATTAAGATCAGTCACATGCGTCAGTAAACACACACTCAGGGCACAAAGGTGAATTGTGAGTGCGAGCGAAGCGCGTGCGAGGGGGTTACTGTTGGAAAATGACTTTTCAGAAGAAGGACAGGCAGATAGCGGACAAGCAAACGTTTTCAAAAGTTTGTAAATAGCATTTACCGGCTCCAGTGTTCATAATGCCTGGAAAAGTCGCCATAGTTAAAACATTCTTGAATTAATGAAACGACAGGCCGAAAAGACTAGTAGCGTCGTGATCTTAACGCTGTGGGTACGAGTTAGGCATATTTTTTTAGAAAATACACGGCCACAACAGTCACGATACAACCCGAAAATGTAGTCAACTCTCGACGTTCTAAAATCATTGTTTCGTTAGTTCCATGAATCCGCAGGCTAATGGTTCGAAATTACTACTTGCGAACTATACTATTAGTGCCAATTATGTATGTAGGCCGTATATTCCGTATGCAATGCAATTTTGTCAGCACTTCACATTTTTCAAATCTTGTGCTTCATTCATTTCAACACAATTATTTGTTTGGATATGCAATTTTTTGTATTTGCCCCAGAGCACCCAAGGCGTTTTGCTTGATTACATTATATTTTTCACCACAGACCCTTGTCCGGTTTGCGGACTTGTGTTTAAAAACTGCTGTAAACATACTGCGCACCAACTATGACAGCGTCAGAAACAACGATTGCGATCTGACAATTCATATTTCAAACTGTCATGTTTTTGCACTCGACTTTCAAGCCAAAGCGGCGTAACGACAACGCTTTCATGAGTGTTTCGTTAGCTATACCATACCACACACAAACGTCCGTGAAATGAACGTCGACTTTAAACATCAGGCAAACAAGTCCCTCCAAAGTTACCGCTTGTTAATCTTGTGGTTGTCAGTCTGTATGTTTTTAGGATCAGTGCCAGCCACGAACACAATAAATCTGCGATGGACGGCCAGCGCTCCACGTGTACTTGAACCATCCTCCCTGCCTTACCCTCCCACCGATGTCATAAAATGACGCCTGTTTCTGTCACTTTGTTGGGCGCACTCAATGGCAGTTATAAGTTGTATCTCAGTGTCAGCTCCCCTGATAACGTTCGATTGGTGAGCTGCTCCCAAGAGACCAAACGAACGCAACATTTTTTGTGCGAACCGAAAGATAAACACAGATATGTACCCTGCGTCCAGCCAATAACACCACCAACCAAGTCTCATAAAAAGTGAAGAGCCACAACACCACGACACACAGCAGCAGCCAATCTCAGTCACACACAGCCCAAGCCACTTTAGCCATTCTGGCGCATCGAGACTCGACAGGCACTTAAACCATAGAGATAACACTGGCGAACGACTGAAATTCTTGTCAACGGAGCAGATATTGAGAAAACTAAAAGACGCGCTTTGCGAAAATGAACTCCGTGTTTGCTGGAGCGCTCCCGCACCGCGACAAAATACCAGCGATGTGGTATTATGTTCGTATAGTCTGCCCTCAAAATGAGTCTGTCACAGTTCGGCCGACATGTCCGTCCGACCACCATGGGTTCGGCACATACCAAAACTCGTATAACTGCACCTAAACTTTTTTGTTCGGATGCATACCAATGACCATCAGCGTCACGTCACGAGGTGCATACGCGCTGCACGCGATTCCGAAAAAAACTAAAAAACTAACAATCCATGTACCACCGACGCAACTGCTACATGTACATCAGGTATTTATTGCAATTATTTATAGCCCATTCCGTGCGTTCCAACGAGCCCGCTTAAACAAGTGTATAGTTTGACAAACTTTTTTGCTCTCGCCCAATTGCACAGGTCACAATTACCGGATCATACTGCACTGTGTTGTACTGACAAAAGCGAAGAGTTATAACCGCGGTCAATATACATACGTACATACAGCGTGTTATACATACTCTGTAATGTCAGGCAAACCAAAAGTCCAGAAATAACCTTTTCTGTTTATTTGTCGGTAAATTTATCTGGCTATATAGTGATCCGTGCCAATCGCGCGAGTCAAGACTCAGTGACACCAGTGTAACATGATGCCAACGGCCAAAGTTGGGCGGCGGAGAGGCACATGCATCTTGGTCTAATGGAATCAAACCACCGAATTTGTGTGCGTCACAGAGAGCAAAGTTGGGCAGTGTCTAGGGAATGGGTGGGTTGGTCGGTCACACACAATTTAATCCCGTCACCCCTTGTCCACCCAAAAGCGAGTCACTCACTGCTGCATTCGGAACCCTAACCGGAAACTCACTCACTCACGCGGACAAGAGTAATGCACACAGAAGCCACAAATTGAAATGTACTACAACAACCAGTCAGCAGCAGCAGCAGCCGTTTCATGAATGTTCTAATGATACGAGCGAACGTGTAAGATGACGGAAATTGGGTGCTTGTACGTCGACACGCACCGGAACACGACGTCCGTTGTTGAAAGCATTGTTGCCAGAATTGCGTGCATGTTCGGACTCGAAACGCTGCTGTTGTGTACCTACATCGTTCTGCTCTGCAACGGGTGCATCAGAACTTCGGTCAATCTCAATCGCCGCATGCTGTCGTGTACCTCAAGCTAAACTGTTGAGAACTTGTCACATAACAGTTTAAAAACCGATGTGCCTCTCACAACACATATACTCCAATAACACTCCCAAACAACCAGCAAAAGCAAAATGCTGTCCGTCCCCAGACCAAAGTGGCATTCAGTCACAGGTTGAAATTCGTGGCTGTATAACGCGACACATGTACTTACATATAGTACAAATACATGACCGACACGCACATGTACTACCTATGTATGTAGTACTTCTCGAACGTGTGTGTTTAGCTGCTGCAACGATGTTTACGGCAGGTCGACGTTCAAAACGACTTGTGCACTGACGCACCAAGCTATGCCCAATTGTCGAAAAATACTAACAATGTATAACTGGTGGTAAACAATGCCAGACCGTCGGTTTTCAGCACCACTACCAACGCGAACCACGCAAAACTGTTATTGCATTCATGTACGACGTAAACTGACGTTTTTTAGCACTCATGAAAAATTAAATAGACTTAGGCTTAGGAGAAGAACAAAAACGCAGGGTCATTCACTTTATGGTGTTTCCGTTATACTTGGATGCACTCTCAGCTCGAACGCATAGTCCTCAGATAATAAAAAAGCCACCGACTGTTTGCTATCTGCCGTAAATGGTTCCAAACCAATTTCAGTAAACAGTTTTTGCTTGAGATGATTGCTACTGTACAATATTTCTGTGCAGCCATCTAAGCTGAACGTCAGAAGCTGAGGCTGGTGTCAGAAATTGGTTATGAATCGAACTGATGGTATGCGATACCAGCACACATCATGTTGTACCACTGTCACCGCGAAATTTGACCAAAATGAACCAGGTGTAACACATTGGAACGCATTGAACTCAGGATTGGTGTTTGTAGACTCTGACTAATGATCAAACCTGTGCTGTCGCAGTGAAACACAGGTCAGCTAAATGAATGACACAAGGTGGCACTCAAAAATCAGAGCACACGGCAGAAGGTGAGTTTGGAACTACACGGTGAATTGTGCGGAACATCTGACGATGATCGCTTACCATCGCTTTTAAAGCCGACTAGGCACCATTTCCCATCGCACATTAGTGCGTCGTTGCAATTGCGTTTGTCGCAGAAACATCGCACGGCATCGACGCTGACTGAAATTGTCACAACATACGTTTGCCGTGATCCGTAAGGCTGTGAGCAGATAAACGCGGAATGCGGAAATTGGTTAGCAGATAAACGCGGAATGGCAGATTTCTGCATTCCGCATTCCGCGTTTATCTGCTCACCTTTGCGGAATGGTGCGTACTTGGGTGACGATGACAACTTCCAGCGTGCTGACCTCAAAATGTTGCGTGTTAACGCAAACAGCAACTGAGAGGTTTGACCAAAAGCATAAATTTACTTGCAGAAATGCAGAATTCCGCAAAGGTTAGCAGATAAACGCGGAATGCTGAATGCAGAAATCTGCCATTCCGCGTTTATCTGCTCACAGCCTAATCGCTATCGCTAATCAGCTTGAAGCGGTTTAGTAACACGGTAACTCACTGGTCCATAGACAGGTGGCAATGAGGGCAGTGAGTGTTCGCACCAGAATCGTCACGTAGTTGACTGGTAGCATATCGCTCGCTCAACGGAAACAGAGTCTCAGTACGCTTCCGTCGGTTTGGGCAGCACAAGAACTCGGCTGAGCAAAGGCCACGTGTGTTTGGAATGCACCTCACGACGGCCTTGCAAAAACGACGACAACGAAGAAAACGGTGGTGGCCGAAGGCAAAACAGTTTGCGTCGTTTGTCGCTGCTACAGCCAACAAGATACTTTGGTGTTGGCGCGTGCTTGGGTTCAATAAAATCAAATCTTCTTATGAGCACGGCAGCCAACAGCAGGGACGGTGGTGCTGTTTTGTATGTGTGAGCACGCGTGTGTATGTGCACTCCAGCAAACGCACGATGGCAATGTCTTCTTCCGCGTGTCCGCTTCGCAAACCACCAATCACATCAGGTTAACGGCGGCGATCTGTTGCAGTTCATCGAACCGGACGAACAATCAGGTGAACATGTCAGATTTGGACGGGTAGAATGCGAATTTCGAGACGTTGTGCGTCCACAATGAATTTTTTGGCCAAATTCTGGCGCAGCTGTGGCTTCAAAGAATAATTTATCGGTCGGCAAGCAGCAGATCGCAAATGTATAAGTACGGCGGTCTTCGTCGGATGGTCTTCAGGGACACATTACGGGTAAATGTCGATGGGAACCAAGACGCTGGTGGGCCTGCAAAAAAAGTTCAAATGTATGCATACACAGAGAAAGGGCATACTCAAGCGGATGCGACAGGCGTACGAAAAATAATGGAGGTGGCAGAGAGACGCGCCATGTACTTGTGCACCGGGCGGCTAATAGAACAATGTGCGGCGTAATGTGATAGTACCACGGCGGTACATGTGCTTTGGACAGGCACAATGTACATGGAAATAGAACTGGTGTGCATTACGCACAGGTTTATGTGCCATGTCGTTGGTACCTATGTATATGTACATATGTACATACATAAGTAGGCGCAATCGAGAGTGTATGGAGTAACAATAAAGAACGCCACCTATTGTGACAGAAACGCGTGTAGCTGCAGAATGGGAACCTTACGAAAGAAAACAAAACCAGAACAGATATATGTAGTAGAACGCGCACGTAAGTGAAATAGCTGTATAATTCCTGCAAAAGTCCACGTTTGAATACCGTTCGCAATGTTTTCCAACGAACGCACGCAAGTTTGGTGTCCAGTAATATGAGTTTACCCAACAAAAACTCTGCGGGCCGCATGTGCACACGGAGGGGAAGTGGCGTCGTCGGTCGATTGAACTTGGGCCTCAATGCCACTGGTATAGTCGTCGAAGCACACAGCTCTGGCTACACAAGAACGAACAAAGAACAAAAACGTATGCACGTTTTCTGTGTGTGCACTAGCGGCGGGAGAAGCGGCAACTGACTCGTTGAGCTTAAACGTATAACACTTGCGCACACGTTGTTGCGTATGGCCGCATTTCGCTTGGCGTAGCATTCCAGCGCTGCGGCACTACTCAGCCGTAAGGTACGTTGGTACTTGGTTGGTTGAGTCATTGAGAGTGCGCAGCTGGCTATGCGAGCTTATTGTTATGCAAGAGTGATGCCATTGCGGGCTGGTGCCTGATGCGCCATAAAAGAGGTGCTAAGCGGCCGGGATAAATAATGAAAGAAAATATCACCAAACACTTGCCGACACTGAGGCTGCTGTTGCGGCAACGAGAGATGAAAGTATGGTTCTAAGCCATTGTCAGCGCAAAGGTTTACGCTTTCGGCTTACAACATGAAGATAAGCTTACCATGTCGCACATAGAGTGGTCCAAAAAGTCGACTTGCCTTGTGAGTGAGGTACGTGTTTAGATATGCGGTAATGTATCCACGCATGTAAAACGATGGGATGCATGTCAACACCAATAGTGGCAAGCAAGAGGTGTTACAAAAATTGCACTGGAGCACGGCGGAATCACATGTAGGGACCAAACTAAACAAGAAGCACAACACAGGAGCGCGCGCTGTGTAAATGTTGACTATACAATACATTATCAGATTCAAAGCAACTCGCTCTGTGTCGTCCTCCGAACTAATGTCTGGAAAGACCACAGCGTTTTGTGGAGTATGTCGTAAAGGACTACCGGTGGGTTCAAAGCTGATAAATTGACTGACGGGAGCGTCGTGCTGTAAAGTGAAGTGAACACTAGTGTCCATACATACAAAGCCAGCCACGAACCAGAGACGACTTTTTAGGAGCCGAAAAAAAAAAAACCCCCCCCCCCCCACCCCCCCCCAATACATACATACAGTACCTGCGGTATAGACTTGAATTTGATGCGCCCGAAGACCACTCGCTGTGGTGACACTGTCTTTTCATTGTCACTTACTTTTACGGTTAGAGAAAGTTGACGGTGCTTAAGTTGTGACGGCGCTGTTGTTAGGGCACGTATCAAAAAAAGCAAACAATTCTCTGCTTCAATAATTTGACACAACCGCTGGCTGCAGCTGTGACATCAAGTTTAGGTTTTAGTCGCTACTGCCAGCAATTGGCCAGGCAACGTCGTATCATTAATCACAGGAGCCGCAAAATGCTCGTTAGAATGTGAGAGGCACTAAGGACCCTGACTTGACAGATTGCGCATCGTACGACCGACTGAGACAGTGGCAGGGCGCTCAAGGAAAAGTAAGTGATCGAAAAAAGACACCAGCGGAAATGCTGAGACCGGACTGCGCTGAGGCCAGACGCCGGCCTTTTCCACACATATGTAGTTGACCACATAAGACATGCGTATATACGTACACTGATGATGCAGAAATTTATGGGAGACCACGATTGAGTAAAGTTACCGGATAGCAGGCCCCTCGGTCCGATGTGCGCTGAACACCCTGACCGATTACCTGTACAAGCATGAACAACACCAGCTTGACCCACGGAGCATGCGACTTGTCACCAACCGACATTAGGCACATGCGTCATTACGTGTGTCTGCTGTGGGTGCCCTATCCGTTACGTGAGGACTCACAATGTATCACAGCTGACTCGCTCATTGCCGCTTTGGGAACAGACTCGAAAGACACCAACGGCAACTAAGCGCTCATTAGCTTCCGACCAAGGTGGCCATGGCAATACTTTTCCTTCCAACAGAACAGCGACCCGATCCTATCAGAGACGCAATGTTTGTTTTCTGGCTGGCAGCGCAGCTAAATACCAACACCGGAATACGCAAGCTAAGGCATACAAGTGGAGTTTGTGGCCAGAGCTGTTGCAAAAGACTGGAAGCTTCAAGAAAGTTTTGTTTGACATGAAACCACGGCGGCTCAATCTGGTGCGCACGCAGGGCGTGTCGAGCCTGGTACACCCAGCAAAACGTGAGCGAACGTACACAAGAGGGCTTACGCTATCAAAGTTAGTCAGACTGACGGTGTGTGCGACCATACATACTGTATGCGCTGTTCAAACTGAAACATAACAAGTTGGCTTGGAAAATACAAAAGCGTCTCCAGTGAAAAGCAGCCGAGAGAGGGAGAAACATCCATGCTTGTGTATGAGTGCATCGCCGCGCGCGTGTACCGGCTCAGTGGGAGAGCAGCCCAAGTGCCAAGCGGTCTGGGCACAATTATGCCGTTAGTCGCATACGGACGTATACACAGTGAGCCATGTGAGCGATAATAAGCGGCTAACAGGCATAAGCTTGCTGCCACGTACATGCTTATGGACGACGTTTTGCAGCTTAAATGCTTATATGCGTCGGGCAGGGTAGTGGACGTGTGTGCGTGTTGTTGTTGTCTGTCCACCATTGCTACTCGGATTATGCATGTGTCGCACTAGCAGCCAGCCACCAGCACGAAAAGGTGATTTCAGAGAAAAGCTTATTCGAAAATGTGTATAAGCTTTCAAACCGCGCCAGTTACGTCAGTGTCGCCATTAGGTTTGGTCATCGGTGCACGAGAACATTGTAATGTAGGACCTTCTTAAATTTAGCCAACGCGAATGTTGCAGATAGTGTGGATCTACCGCGCATGTGCAGAAGAGATATGAACAGGTTCCGAACTGACTTCTATGTCCGATGCTACTTTGAGCCGCGTTTGGCACATGGCTGCCAGCTGACTCCAGTTTTACCTCATGCATGTCATATGAGAGGTATGTATACTGATGATATATTATGTACATGCAGTTTCATCAGATAGCTTTAGTCAATCGTCAGCCGACTGAAACCTACCCGGCGGCAGATTTGAAATGAACAAAAATGACGAACATTATTTCATTGAAAGCGCATGAGTGGGCGGATTAAGTGGCGCCGCGCGTTCAGCTCGCCGACACAAACGAAACGGGTATTTAGGCGGGAATTGTGTCGAAAACGTCATTATTACCGGGAACTTGTGCGCCGTTCGTTCCGAGTTGCATTGCAACTAATTCCATAAGCCTCTGTACCTACAGCTCCCGTGCTGTTCACCAAGCCCGTGTGTTGTACTGGCCAACAAAATAGCAGGCTTGAAAAAGAAGCCGAGCTGAAAATTGCAAGTTGTTGCATTGATGCTTTCGGTTGGATTAGCGGTTGCAGGCAATGGGTTTGTGGCATGGGTCGAACAAAGCCAGATCAATTACACGCATGTAACTCAGTCATCAGTCTTCGTGCCTAAAGTTATAGTGAACAAAGAGTTTTCATTTTTAAGTTTAACACAAGTCCATAAAGAGAATGAAAGGATATTATGGTTATTGGATCTCAAGGTTATAAGTACTGGTTCCCAGATGACAATAGACTAACGCATAACGACGAAACAAGAGCACTTTCCAACACGACCAAAATTGGACTGTCACGCTTAAGGCTCGGAATTGAGCTGTCAGATGCGTACATACACAGTTTGATTAAATAAAAAAGCAACTTATTTAGTTAGAGCACTGCGCCCAGCTGAGCGCGCGCGCGACCAATAACCAAAAATATGATGTCCAAATCTATGGCCGAACCCATACACACGCCAAATGCATGAAATATTATTGACTCTCTATTCTAACCGACGACATGACTGGTTTGTATCCCAGTGAGGGACCAAAGTGGAGACAACGAGGGATATAGAGTACAGGGACGCATGTGTGTGTATATAGTATGTGTGTATATTAGCTAGAGTGGTGCTGAGATCGTAGCGACAATGTATATATAGTGCCTTTTCCAAAAACACACCTTTCCAGCCCAGCAACTGCCATTGCCCGCCAACATGGTCCAACGTAAAAAAACTTCAGGGGATCCTGCAGGGACATGTGGGGAGAAATAACAGAACTATTCAACGTGTACCTGTACACTACACTACATTGGTTCATTTGTCAATCAAGTACCCGCCAATTGCTGAGAAGACAGCATCTGGATCAATCGACGACCTGAAATGCGTCAATGGTGCCAGTTGTAAGACATATCCAAACTATACCTTAGGAAAGGTGATGGAAGAAGACCATCTGACCATCTGTTTCGAAGATATGGCACCTACAGATCCATAGCCAGATACGAAACCAGGTGCACTGAAACCACGAATGCCACAATGCGAAACCACGCTACATACAACTGTGCTGTAGTATACTGCAAATTATACCAGGGGCTCAAAACAACGTTCTTGAATGATGATCTGCCGCCGAAGCTAACTTAAAAAAAGCATACGCACAACACATTGAGATCACGCTGTACGTCAATGTGCTATCAGACGCAAGGCGTATCGAAGACACACCAAAAGTATTGGTCGCCAAAGTGCAGCAAGACCGAAATGAGTAAACTAATGTTGCGGCCGTAATGGCGTACGCATGCGGCATCGAAGGCCAATCAAATGCGGTTTAGTTGAGCATACAGAGCAAAGTGTCTTTTTAGCTCATTTTTTGACCACGTCGTTCACTGGCACGCGTGTATCCCACCACAACCAGTATCACTTTCGAGAAACCAGTCAAGCAAGCATGGCACTAACAGGGCGCATAAATGGAAGACGCGCGCGCGAGAGCCAATTTTTGGGCCAGCTAGCGACTGTGTGTGCGTGCTCGGCGGAACATGATACGGCTGCTGGCACCATCCTTTTTTCCGACACAATCGTTTCATATGTGTCGTTTCTGGGCGTTTGCTCTTTGCAATCGACGGCAGATACAAATCTGAGAGTAGATAGAGAAGATAGCATAGATGTTATGACAGCGGCTCAAGACGCGTTGAGGTCGTGCGCTTTGAGAGAGATCAGACCGAGGATGTCAAGCGAAAAACTTTATCCACTGCTCGCACATGGGCAGCAAGGAAGGCAGCTGCACATCCGCCCATCCGACGGAGAGAACACACTTGAATTAACAATGCTGTTGTTATCTGACCAGTTAAATCACGAACGGCATGACCGCGCACATCGGACTCACCGGGTGGCCGTCATCCCTGGCGCAATCTGGGTGGCGAACACGGCTAACAACTGACATAAAACATGTGAACTTAGCTTTTTTCAACCCTCGGTATCTTAATCTGGATTCAGCTACATCCATGTTCAGAGGAAACATGACGTGCATGACCAGCAATAATTCAAGAATCCTCATTAGTGCTGTTATTATGACAAGAACGCCATTTGAGTCATAAACCAGTGGGGTGCAAAAAAAACTCTGGGAGCACAGCACGTCACATCACAAAGCACGCAAATCAAGACTAGAAACTGGCAACAGGAGTCGTCAACGGAAACTGTGAATGTCTCAGTGGAACAGGAAACATCTCAACGCTGAATTTGGAATGAATGCAGTTATACGCAGTGTGGTTTGGGAATTGGTACATGAATGTGCATAAACATTCCACTCTGTGAAATGGCAACCTAGCACAAACACCAATCACACTGATTAACTTCGCTTGATCTTTTGAGAAGCTGATAAGGGGCTCATGCTTCGAGTGCGTAATGCCCGATTGCGACGGTGCTTTGATGAATGAGTGGGCCATTCGAGTAGACAGCCAGGAAGCATCCCTGCTGGTCTGGCGCAACAGCACATTAGTTGTACGAAACGAACAGGAGTTATGGGACTGTTGTACGCTGTTTGGGAAAGAGCTGGACTTGCACCAAGAAATTTTGCTTGGACACACGCAATTGGTTGATTATCGATCATTGAAAAATCAACAAGGCTGCCGCAGACAAAACACCGGGTTTCAGAAATGTATGGCGATCGTGAACGACTATTCGAAATACATAGGAAGTGAAAAAGGAAACGTGGTGCCAGGAACGGCATTACACTAGCAGTGATGCTGATACGGGGAAGCCGAATTCGTGGCATCAGTCCTCGGTGTTTATTCGTGCTCGTAGTGGATAAAAACATGTCCGTGTCGATGTGGTTCGCTCCATACGGGCGTCAAGCACGATGAAAAAACGAAGGAAAACCACTCTCCAAACGCTCATAATGTATGTGCTGTGCTCAGCTAACAAGAGCATTCTTATTAGTTGCGGCCTGTGTTAGCCGCTCGATTTCAGTACTGTCAGAGCAAGGGCTATCATTATTTGAAAGTCTCTGATAGAGAAAGCCGTCACATGCCACGCGTGCCGCACATACATGCATAGTTGAGTCAAGACGAGATTAGCTAAACATGAAATAGATACAGACTATCAGCTACAGTTCCCTTCCCTGTATTTGTAGGTACACATCACGCAGAAGCGCACTGCTTCTATTTAGACGTCAGGAAGGTTTACCTTCGGGTAAGGGGAAAGACCGTACTTTCATAGGGCAGGCCAATCAAGGATAGGCGCATTACCCAGAGCTGCGGGAACCATGCCACACAATTAGCAGCAAGGTATAATAATTGTAGGCTTGAAATGCTTGCTCCGTATACTCACACGAGACACTTTCAAATCGCTGCAGCCAAATGTGGATAGAACTGCATTGATTTTCACAGCACTGCAACGGTTTGTAATTTCCACACGAGCTTCCAACAATAAAACCGAGTTCGGCATTCCGAGGTGCGTTCGTTCGCAAGTGTTGCCATACATGTCCTTTGTGTCGCATGAGCGTAGCAGTTCACTGCTATTCGGTGAGTGGGACCTCCAATTGTTTTCCGATCGAGGGGATGAGCAAGATCAATTGGGTGGTTGATGGAAATTGCATTCAAAATGACAAATGGAAGCGAACGTTTTTATTCTCGAAAAAACAAGTATCATAACCAATCAGTAATGATATGACACGACCGAACTACATGCCTAGGTACATGTTACAACGCAGAGCACAGTTCCGGAAGAAACTTGCAACCTGGTTTTCACACAACGGAATAAAGAGAGCAGACTAAATAGCAACGTCTCAAAACCAGTGGGGGCAACTCTTCGTTATGTTGTCCACGTTTCCCAAGCAAGCACATGAGATCAAAGCAACAGTCAACCAACTAAGCAGTCCACACTGTTCAACATATTTCACCACCCGGTTCTTTCAGTGCCCGCACATTTTTGTAACAAACTGCCCATGGACCAAATGAAACAGAATTGGATGCTGAATATGGCGAATGACGTGCTATTGTCAGATTTATTTTCAATGAATATAGATCAAATGAACTGCATCCGAAAACCGAACAAGAATCGCATAATGAATGCGGAGAAAACCATTGGTCATACCTGCAATTGGCGTCGTCCCGTGCACCAACTGGATCGTTCAGATCGGGGACATAAAATCCAACGGAAACGTGCGGTGTCAAAAACAGCTCGCCTTCAAGCACAGCACGGCACGAGCACACGGACCACAATGTACGCAGTGCAGGTATTACCTATCTTGTTTTACACAAGGTAGAACAGACAAATGGAAACACGAATGTTACGCGGCCAATCAGTTCGGATTAGTATCTCAAAGTTTGAAACTTTTCACGCGCGGACGGATGTGAAACCACATCGAATCGATATACATCTGATTTATCAATTGTAATCGCAACCAATCATTTCAAATCAAAATCACAAAAGTGTCACTCACAAGAAACAAGATGAACGAACCACACGCAAAATATGTACAGAAGGTGTTCATGATAACTGACGTTCATGTATGTACGTAATTAATTGCAACAAGCAAAAAGCACAACAAACAGTAAGTTTCATCAATCAAACAACAACACTTTGATAACAACAGAACTTTATAGAATTGAACAGTGTGTGGAAGCGGATGGACATTTGTCGCTTTTTTTGAAACAAATGAGTCAAGATTTCCAACCGCGACAACAACTGCGTAAGACAAGTTTCTCAATAAGACCAGAGAACGCAAGTAAGAATCTGGTGTGATAATAAGCTATACAAGTTAACTTACGTCCAAACTTTCATGGTTCCACCAGGCAAGCCTTGATGTTGCTATTCGGTTAAGACTACGATAAGCTTCAAGAAATGAGAATATTGCTGCTAATTGGTACTATAGTTCCACAGAACGGACAGAATATTACATTACCGAACAAATCATGAAATTAATGCTGCACAAATACGACTATTTTGCACAATCGAGTTATCATCATTTGAAGTCCGCAAAAATAACTCGATCAAGCATGAGCTGAACAATAACATGGAACAATGAAAAAGTATAAAAATGTGGTACACGCATTCCAGGTGTTTACACGAAAACAGGCATCAAGGTTCAAAAGCAAGTATGACAACAACAACCTCGGACTTGGGGCAAAATCGATTACTGTGATCATACTTGTTACCGGTATGTGATAAACATTCCTTCAGTTCCACGCAAAAAAATGACTATTTTGTTCACAACTAAGGAAACACATGGTTAAAGCGGCCTCGCCGCTATTGTTTTTTTGGTTTTCGACCTCGGTTTTTTCACCTATATCGTTCGTTGGCATCGAGATCAAGAACATTAGTGTTGACGAACTTCACCAAAGTGGCGATTACCCACCGAAATCGATCCGCAAAGATGGTCTATCGGGAACAAAACTGTCCGACATTGACGCACATTTGCATTAGATGATCAGGATTTACAAATTCAAAATCACTGGGGCGTGATATACGCGGCGGGTTACGGCAGCCCGATAAAACATTAGATCTTTTGTAAATGACAAATGTTTTGTCAGCCTACCGTAACGCGCCGCCTATACCACACCTCAGTGATTTGAACTTTCCGTTGGAAATCCTGATTTCCATGCACAGACAGTGTGTTAATATTGGGGTGATTTGTTCCCGAACGGCCATGTTGGTCGATCGGAGGGTAAACGTTAGTTTGGTGAAGTTCTTGAAGGCTAATGTTCTTCATCCCAGTGTCAACGAACGATTAAAAAAACCGAGGGCCAAAATCCAAAAAAAACAATAGCGGCGGGCCCGGTTTAAAGACAAGTTTACCAGTTGACAGCGTGTGAAGTACCCATTTTTAGGAGAAACCGACAAACTATCATCTCAAGGAACTACACGAAACTAGAAGAACTAAAAAACTATTACGAGTAAAAAATACAAATGATGTTGCCTGATCTTCATTGGATGTAATTCCCCTAAATACCCAAAACTAGATTCAGCAAAACAACACACACCAAAACACAAATGGCAAATTTAAGAAATCAATAGCATTTCGGATACGACTAAAATGTAACGGCATAAATTCCCAACGGTATTAAAAATGGTGAACAACAAAATACAAAGTTCAGAAACAAAACAAACGTGATTACATTTATAAGCGACAATGCACGAGTGTACCACGTTTACGATAGCTCTCAGCCAGGCAATCAATCGATCGACAGAAAACAATAATAAACCAGATAATAACGTGAATACCTGCATGTGAGGATTAGTAACAGATAACAATATAGCGAAAAAATAACCACTAGAAACGAAACTATAACACAGAATAGAATGCAACAACAACGCTCTGAGACCAAAACCGAACCCCACCAACCACAGAAGATACGAGAAAATCTAACCAGTTAATGCAAACAGAGAACAAATGATAACGGCAGGTTTGCTCGTGGTGATGGTAACATTCGTGAATTGAAGGCGTTGAAGGGAATTGACTGAAAAGAGGGAATTGTTTTCGATAAAAATTAACAAAAGAACACAAAAATTCGCACATTTGATGCCATAAATGAGGGGTTGACCGGGGTACGATCATGGCCTGGCCACCTTACCTTATCAGGTGAGAACACGTGGATCTTTGTCAACACAAGCCATGAATAAACAACTTCTACACTAATCGAACCCAGTTCTCAAAAATTTTCATATTCCCATGTGGCCGACGAAAATAACATTAGCTCCGCGCCAATTCCCGGAAAGTGCGTTGCAGCAGACCGGTGAGGCCAGAACGCACAGTAATAAAAAATGACACGAAACGTACCCAAAAGTTGATACCGGTGTTTTGGTTGTATGTATGTATGTGTGTGTGGCGTGAAATGCAGAATGTTGCTTGATGGAGGGGCGTGGCGTTATTCGGCCGGTATCTTGATGTGTCCGGCCCTGATCTTGTCGATGATATCATGTGGATGCTGCTGATCGATCGTGCATCCGACCGACTGGCACGTGCCCAGAATCTCCTTCACCGTGCCCTCCAGCTTCTTGGCCATCGACCGCGGTCGCATCATTCGTGCGATGTTGATCACTTGGGACAGCGCCATGTTGCCCGAATGTCGACCTGCTGAGTGGCGACAGTCTTACCAGCACGACACAGCCATGTTTATTGTGGACAAATGAACAAAATCAGACATGTTGGTGTTTGTTTCGTTTGAAAGACCTTATATTGAGTGAATTGAGCCAAAAGTTGCATTAATGATGCAAATGAGCAAAATGTTGTCTGTTTTTGGTTCAAAAACTAGATGGTGGGTATTTTCAGAACTGTCGGATGTCGGCTTTTTTCTCAGGTGTTGAGTGTCGCGTACGTCGGGTACCCCCTCTCTCCAACCTCTAACCATACGCGACACATAACACTTTTTTGGGTGCCGATATCCGGTATCTAGGAGGAAATCCGCGGGTATCGAGACCCGCCCGACACCTAAAACTGTTTTTGCATGCCGACACCCAACATCGCCCGATCCCTAATGTGACAAAGCCATATCCAAATCCGTTACTCACTGTTTCTACCCGATCGATTATCGTTATCGAACGCATTGAGTTCGCGACTGATTAGCGTGGCTGCGGACGGCACAACTTCGATTTTGGCCTGTCGATTTTGAATGATCAGCTTACAAGTGACTTTCATGCCTTTCCAGTCAGATGTCGCCTTGGCAATGTCGTAGCACAACGAGTGAGGAGACTGAAACACCCGGACAACATTTGTTTTCCTTTTAAAAATGTGCAAACTATTGTCACGCCTTGCCATCGCCCTCGTAACTTCGAAGCCTCGGCTTGGGCTTACTCATGACTTGCTGTGTAGATTCGGGTTTCAAAAAGCGTAAAAATCGTTTGCTGCGACAACCATAATATCGAAACATTCTCGAATTGAACAAGAACGCCACATGAGATTGAGACACGCGTGACAAGTTTTATGCAGAAGCCCGAAACGGGCCAAACCAGTGATGTGGTTGGGGGGTATGGGGGGTATTACCCCCCAACTGCTAGGTAGCTTTCTTGCTCCGAAACCCATACCCCCACCCCAAACTGGCTAGCTAGCTTTCTTGCTCCGGTCACCAAGTAAAAAAAGTGTTGATTTTAGTGCCAAAATGACCATTTTATGGGCCAAAATGGTCAAATTTTCTCACACGTGCTCAAAAATATGCATTTTAAGGCTTATTTTAGCATAATTTCGACCAATTTTTTTACCCCTGTTTTTGACTTCTGGACGAATACCCCCCAAATCGAGGCACCCGGCTAGCTAGCTAGCTTTCTTGCGCCAGACCCCTCCAGCTAGCTAGCTTTCTTGCTCGGACCAACTACATCACTGGGCCAAACTCGCTGCTGTTAGATCCTTATGTAGAACAAACGCAGTGCATAAACCAATCCGTGTAAATTCCAATTCCATTTCAAGTAGCGGAACGTGACGTACCAGTCCCAATCGAGCAACTTTCGGCGCTAACGATGTCGGCGATCCCACCTCACCACCCATGCAACGCAAGTACACTGCAATGCATGAACGCCACGTTGATATTTAGTTTAGCTTAATTTATTGAAGTGGTGTCGTCGGAGGAGGGAAAGGAAGGTTACCCTCCCCTAGTATCCTGTAGCTTGATTTTTTTCACCCAGCGGTATCCGGTGTCCTGACTTTTGTCCAGGGGTATCCGACGCTAAAATTTTTCCGAAAACCACAAAAATTGAGCATCTTTGCCTTCAAAATGTTGACAATTTTTGTTTCCAGCGCCAATTTCGCTCAACCTTCCTCAAAAAAATTCACCCTTTTTGAACAACCTCCTGTGGTCCTGTGTATCCGAGATTTTGTATTTTGGGGGGCAACCCCTCTGGTATCCGAGATTTTTTATTTTGGGTATCCGTTATAGTTGTAATTTTTCCGGTAAAACATATTTACTGAAAAACCGTTTTTCCGATAAGAACGTTGTTTCCTATATTTTCCGGGCCAAATATTGGTCGCCTGTTCAAACATTTGGGCGAAATGTGGTATAGAATTGCTTTATGAGGAAAAGTTATACTGGTCAAGTCGTCCAAAAGACATTTATTTTGGCGAATGTGCACGAATATATGCGAATAAATACCTTTCAAACGTATTTTAGGGTTTTTTTTGGCTGGAAACATTTTTTCAGATTTGGGTCAGTGAAAAAACGGAGCTCGCCTCGTATTCAAATTTTTTATGTGAATAAAACCCCCCAATAGACCACCTCTAAACGGGATCAGTGATTAGTAGAGCCCCCTAAATTAATACCCTACACATTAGGTTATTAAGGCTTGATAGCACTGGCGGATCCAGGAGGGTCACAGGGGCCTATCTATGCCCCCTTTGGTCAAACTGGCCCCTGAATCGGGGGCACAATTTCGGAGAAAAGAAGGAAAAAGGACCGCCCAAATCGCAGGACTTTCACTCCAAAACACTTCAAAAGCACAAATAGGAGAAAGATTGGCCGCGAACCAGTGCTTTAGAGTACATTTTCATTAATATCTGGACCAAAAAAAATTTGTTCCCGCCCGGCCGGTACAGTAGGTAGGTTGCCGCACCACATTTTTGGTGGTACAGTAGGGCCCTATTCCGGGGACTCTATTAATTCACTGACCCCATATTGGGGGCCGTATTACGGGGGTGCATTTAGGTTTTTACGGTGCCTTACTATAGTTGCGGATGGAAAAGAACCGGTTTTTAGTGAAAAAGCCGAAAATACCCGTATTCATTTTTCTGGACCGAAAATAAATTTCCGTGAAAAAAACCGGGGAAAATTTTCTCCTTTGACCCTTATTTTTCAACGTTCTAGAGGTTCGTCAATGCCGATGTGCCATCTAGAGGTCTAGAACGAGGTAACTTGAAGATTTGGAACAGTTTACATGTCTTCAGTAGCACATAGTGTCTTTGCACTGTGCTTCACATCAGTTTTTAGGGTCAAAATATCCTGTGTCTGTTATTTGATACCCTTTTTCGTTTTTTTCCACAAAATATAAAAAACCGGTTTTTTCGCAACAATATACCTTGCCGCTTGCTATACGGGCCATGGGGGATTTCATTTACGGGGGCTGTATTCTGGGGGGCTCTCTACGTAGTAATTCACGGACACGGACCCTATACTGGCGTAAAGTACCGTTCTTTACTTTTTTGTCAAAAACCTTTATTATTTCCAAAAAAAGCGTTTTTTTCAAATACTTTTTGAGTACTTGAGGTGTTCCGGTCAAAAAAGTGTTTGGGCCCAAACAGTATGAGCTCACCACACAAAAGTAGGGTTTCATAGAAAATTTTGGTCCGAACATTTATTCGGTAGTCACTACAATCAGTGTAATTTCTGGTCCGGAGGGGGAGATAGCGGACCCCCCGTTTTTTTCGGAGGGGGAGATACGAGATCAGAGGTGGGAATCGGGCCGGGTTACCTCGGCCCGGCCCGGCCCGACAGTTCGGGCCGGGAAGTCCGGCCCGGCCCGATTTTTTTCGGCCAGACTTTTTCTGATGATATTTTGAAGAAAATTTTTTGGTGCAAAAATTACAGTTTTTGTTTAAAAATACCTGAAAATCATAGAAGCAGGTCCTAAGCTGCTGAATCGCAAGAAATTTTGGCTAATTTACCGTAAAAAGTCACGATTTTTTACTGAATTTCGATGATGTCGGGCCTTTTCGGGCCGACCATCCCGGCCCGGCCTGGCCCGACATTCCGAAAAGCCCCGCCCGGCCCGGCCCGCCCGTGGGGGCCGGAAACCTCGGCCCGGCCCGAACGTCGGGCCGGCCCGGCCCGGCCCGATTCTCACCTCTGTACGAGATATGGGTGGGCACAATACCCAATACCAATACCACCCAATACCCAATACTCAATACCAATACCAACCCAATACCAAACCCAATACCAGGCACTCCAGTAGTATTGATCTGGTATTGGGTATTGGTATTGGTATTGGGTCTCACCCGGTATTGGTATTGGGTCACCAATTTGGTATTGGTATTGGGTATTGGGTATTGGTACAGGGCCGGTATTGGTATTGGGTATTGGTATTGGGTGTCAAAAGTGGTATTGTGCCCAGGCCTAGTACGAGATAGTGTAGTGTAACAGTGTAAGTGTGTATCCCCGAGGCAGGGGAAGGGGGGAAGACCCAAAGTAAAGAAAAGTCACTCCTTGAGGCAAAAAGTTTGACCTATTTTTGCCCCTTTTAGGAAAAATATTTTTATAAAAAGGGAATTTTGGCGATTTTTGACAACATTGCCCTAAAAATCACGCATTTTAGGCCCCCCCAAAAGCCCAAACGTCCATTTAAGGCCTAAAAAGGCTATTTTAGGCAAAAATTGGGGGAGATAGTACACCCGGAGGGGAAGATGGGGTACCACCTGAGGGGGAGATAGCGCACCCGAGGGGAACCCCCTCCTCCAACAAGGAACTACATTGACCACCAGTCACCACAGACCACACCATAATAATACCGCTCCTGTCCTGCTCAACGAGAGCAAAGCAAACTTCAAGTTTCAAGTTTCAAGTTTTATGCATGCTTTCGCAAAAGCCTAACGGCAGGCTAGGAAGAATTACAAAATGAGCTAAATATGAGCAAACAAACACGGACAAGACAAACAGAACGGTTTTCAAACTCACCGATTTTCGTGTCATGCGATGCCGCGTTGCGCTCATTCATCTTGGTGATGTGATTCGACTGAACAGCAACGATTTCTGAAGAGATGATAAAATTGCATCAGAAATTTATTTCAACCCAAAAATTGATCACACAAAGAGAAACCAAATTACGAAAATTTGCGCGCGAATCCAAAATTTTCTCTTTGTATTCGAGTACAAGGGTGAAGTGATGCTTTGTTGCCCGTTGACCAATTTCAAACAAGAACTGGTAAATTAAACTGGTAAATTTTGAACTGGTAATCTGCTGGTATTTAACTGGTAATCTTGAATTTAATTCTGGGGGAGGACCCAAACTTGGAGAAAAGTCATTTTTTAAAGTCGAATATTTGCAACACTTTTGCCCCTTTTTGGAAAAAAATCTCAATAAAAAGGGTATTTTGGCGATTTTTGACAACATTGACCTAAAAAATCACTCATTTTATGCCTAAAAATGCCTATCTCAGGCCTAAATTTGTCTATTTTAGGCAAAAATTGGGGAGCAGATTTACCCGAGGGGAGACCCCCTCCCCCCAGGAACTACACTGATGCGGCTGCGGCATGATACAAAATCGTTTGAAAAGAGGCTAAAACAGGTAAAAACGAGGCTTTTTCGGGCCTAAACTGCACACGCGGAGGTTGGTAAGCCATAAACAAGTGAAAAACTGCCTAAAACTAAGTGTTTTGCCCTTCGGAATTTCTTAAGTACTGGTAATTCATCTGAAAAAAGCGCTTGCTTCAAAAATTTAAATTACTGTTTCACCGGGCACTATATTTTTTCATTTTTTACCAGAAAAGATTTTTTCCTGGTGGTCGTTAGGGTTAGAGGTCGGGGGGTACCCGACACCCGACACCGACACCAGAACATCTGAAGATACCCGACACCCGACATTTGAGAAAAAAGCCGACACCCGACAGTTCCAAAAAACCCGACACCCGACATCTAGTTTTTGGAAAAAAAACCGACACCCGACACCTGTTTTTGGACCAAAAACAGGCAAATTTTTGCTCCTTCGCACTATTAGTGCAATTTTTTGGATCAAGTGACTGAATTCAAGTATTTTCACACGAAATAAACACCAAAATGACACATTCTGCGTCTTCGGAAACATTTGGTTCGAAGAAAATTTTCTCTCAAAAGTCTTTTCTCGGCAAAACATGTTTTGAACAGTAAGTGTCGGGTGTCGGGTCCCAAAAAACCCGACACCCGACACCTGCACTTTTTTGGCACCCGGCCGACACCCGACATCTCTCTAACCCTAGTGGTCGTTATACCGGTCGCGCGGTCGGTACCGTACCAGCGAACGCTTGGAGTAAATGGTGAAAAAATATGCAGTGTTTACCAGTGGTGTAGCTACCCAGGCGGGGCGGCAACCTACTGTACCACCAAAAATGTGGGGCGGCAACCTACCTACTGTACCGGCTGAGCTAGGGGGGACAAAAATTTTTAGGTCTAAATATTGATAAAAATGTACTTTAAAACGCTAATTTCGCACATTGCGCGCGATTTTTCGCCCATTTGGAGTGAAAAATAGCGATTTTATACCATTTTGAGCCAAACATCGCAACTTACTGTACCAGCCACCGGGCGGCGACCAGGCTGGAGCGTCAACTTAATACCTACCTACCTACTGTACCTAGGGGGACCCCCACTCCCCAGCTACACCTACGCCAGTGGTGTTTACAGAAAAAAAACGTACAATCTCAAATGGGCAAAACAACCGGTCAGTTATTTACATTGCAAGTTGACCCGCTGGCCAGCAATCAAGCGCTGGAGAATATTCGAGTTTGCCTGTTCCGAAACGTGAAAAATGCGGACGATTTGCGAAAACAGCTGCATTCCAAGGAAATCGATTGTGCTCTGATACGGGCAGAATTGGTTCGCTTTGTTATAAATTGTATGCTATAGAGGCCAGAGTAGTGTAGGAGAGCACGTTTGACAGTTTAGAGGGTACCGTACCCCTCTTCGAGAAGCCACGAAATGGAAAAAGAACCCCTAAATCGCAAGATTTTTGCTCTCGAGCGCTTCAAATGACAAAGAAACTCGCGCTTGGCGTGTCAAATACACACATTTCACTGGCTTTTAGTGGTCACCATGGGTGCAACGTGCAAAGTCACAATTTTCGCGCCGACTTCTTTGACTGACTACATGGCACATAATAGACACCAAATTTTGAACAAGCACTGTACATAAACGACGTCTCAGAAATGGAATAAGCACTGGATAAAACTGACTTTCTGCCCACGTACCCCACAAAATTCAGACCTTGCTACGCCCCTGGTATGCTGTAGGATGGTTCCTCTTTCTGCACTGAAAACTTAAAAACAGTGGAAGCGCACAATACATGTATTCTGAACCAATGTAATACAAACTGTGACAAGTTGAGAATCAGTTTGTCGCATAATAATTCCACCAGTCAAGCAAAAACAAATTCAATTAAAACTGACCAATTTTTGTTCAGATCGCGGAATTGTTCCAACTGTTGACAGCAGCCAATCGCGCCATCGGTTGCATGTTGAATAAGAAGATGTCGACGCACACGATACATACTGAAATTGTGTACGCACTGTCACCGACAAGGAATGTGAGTTCATGTTCAAGTTATTCCTTGGTGTGGCCGTTTATGCTTGTCATGTGAGATATCGCCAAATTTTTCCCGGCACGTACTGCGCTGTCATGGGTGCCTTCAGGGAATATTAATGCGAGGAAACGGGGTTATCTATTCTTGTGGGTCGGTAATTCGGCCATCGGAAAAGTTCTTCGGACTTCTACCGGCGGCTTTTACGATGGTCGAATTTGCAACTAAATAATTCACCAAATACTGTCACCTAAGCGTATACCGGCCGATTTTTTGCAACTTAGGACCACTATTCTTGTCGTATATCCAACCTCAATTCAGATCACCGAATCTCTGCGGACATTTGGAATCTCGGACTCAACGGGTGACATTTTGGTCGTAATTCACGATGATCGAAAGAGCGCCAAAATGAATGACATCGTTAAGCGAATTGATGGACGAGTGGTGCCGTTGGATCAGCTGAAGAATATTGCGGATTACGATCGCATCAAGAAAGTCGGTTGATGGACAAAATTGTATTTCGGTTGTTCAGATTTCAGGAAGGCCGGGATTCGCTTTGGGAATGTTGGCATTTTGGGAATAGCTAGTCTAGTTTCAAAATAGAATTCCTTTTTTCTCAGGCACAGGCCTAGTATTAGGCCAAACCCTGAGCAAATCCGTGCCTTCTATCGCAAAATCAATAATCTGCGTTTTCTCTCTCTCAAGGCAACTGGACTAGCTTTTCCCTCTGCTTTTCGAATTTAGTTCTCAGCAAATTTCTCAAAAACTTGAGATCGGTTCCCCGCCTGATGCCTTGCGTGGGCCGACCAACAAAGCTATATTAGACCAAAATCACAATTTTATTTCGCATCCCTTTATTTTTTCAAGGTTTATCACGTGGACGAACCAGAACTGAATGCAATGACAATTGATGACGCCATTGTAACAAGAATTGTCGCCAAAGATTTCGTTGCGTAAAAACTTTGTGGACAAAAATATCCCGTGAAAAGGGTGTTGTGGATAATCTAGTCATCGATATTTTTAATCGGCAATACGTAGTTAATTAGTGCTGCTAAATGAGAATGCTGAATTAATTGCTGTTGTGTTCGATTTCCAAAATGTGATTATCCTTTATTGTGTCTTTTGGCCAGTTTATGAACATTACGATTCTTAGTTGTCCTGTGGTGCCCCGAAGCTCTGTTTATCTACGACTGCACTATTTGTAATGCAGATGTGTAATGTAGATGAAAATAAACGAATGTGTGTTAAGAGGTTTGTAGACACGGCGGCGCTGGCAACAAGGGTTGTCAAAAATAATACACGGGATGCGGCGCCAATCGAAAAAAATCGATACATCGCAAAAATGATATACGTGATCCAAAACCTGGGACCACCCGGTGAGAGCGGTGGTCGAAGGAACGGATGTGAAATTCCTGCGGACAAAACGCAAAACTGTAAAGAACAGATTTCCGCACGAATCGAGAAAATGCTGACAGTACAGCTGGTTAAGGCCGAACTAATTAATCCCAGTGCCCACGGATGCAAAACACATAGTGGCGTATCAACTACGAAGGCAAGCCCGTGATCGAAACGACGCACATTCTCGACCAGCGCAATTGTCCCCCTGCAGCAAATAAACGTTTTACAGACTGAACTTAGTCCGCCAACTCTTTCACAGGTCCCCATCAATGGTCTTGCGTTCAAGGTTGATACGGCCCTAAGTTTCTCAAACAAAGCCAACCTTTTCAACCGCACCTCAGAAACGCTCAACTTCGATTGCACAGGTCCTTGCCACAACCTCAGCAGCCGAGCAGCGCACTTCCATTATCGAAGACAGATAGAACCACATGGGTTCTTTGTAAACAACATTGAAACCAATAAAATACAACAGGAGTTTCCTTGACATCCAATATTTTTATGCAACAACCCGAAAAACCAATAGTGTGTGACAAGAAACGTCAACAAAGCAACAACTAGAGCGTAAAATAAACGTTGGACTTGAAATGAATTTGAAAAGAAGAAGAGACAAATATAACCACAATGATGCAAAAAGAAAATCAACAAGGAGTGCAGCAAGAAAAGAGAAGCTTGGATGGTGCACGAAAACAAGCGCATTATGTATGGTGTCGATAACACCAGGACACTAATTCTAAGACTACCTCATAAATGGTTCCAGTCATAAACAAGTACACTAGAAACACGTGCCATTCGCTTACAAAATGGTGTTTTTCAAAATTCAACAGCAGCAATTTGCACCTAGAGGTTCGTTTCATCAGTCAAAGTCAGAATATTCTGGGTGCAAATTGCATTTTAAAAGACAAAAAAAGAACAAACAATCGGCTACATATCTATTTCGGTTCAATCGGTCTGCCGGCAGTGCCGCGTTTTTGCGGCCGTATGCCCCCGCGACCGGGACCCATCGGTCCCATGCCCTGCAATCGCGCCAATTCCTGTTGTTGCAGAAGCATGGAAGCCTGCAGTCGTCGCATTCGCTCATTGATGCCGCCCCTCTCGCCTCGTTGTCGTTTGATCGTGCCATCCGGCAGCACGGTCACGATCGGTGATTTGCGCGGGAATCCATCAATACCAATCATCGGCTCATCATTCTTCCATCCCGGTCCGCCTAGTCCTGGACCCATTGGTCCCGGCCCGCCCATCATTGGTCTCGGTCCACGCATGGCCATCATATGCAGTGCTTGTGGCGGTGCACCGAATGGGCCCATGCCCGGTCGCGGTCCCATCGGTCCGGGGCCAAGACCGCGTGGGCCCATCATGCCCATCGGTCGGGGTCCAGGACCACCCATCATCGGACCCGGGCCCATACCCATTGGCCCACCGCCTGGGCCCAACAGATCGGGACGCATACGCTTTATTGGCGGGTCTTCAGCTCCATACATTCCTGGGGTCACTGCATTCGACATCATTTGCTGTCGAGGTGCACCTAAAACAGATCCGCCTTGCACCAAGTCCAGGATCGGGGTCGGACCGGTACCTGCAGTAGGATCGCCGGGAGCTCCGGCATCAGCTGGCTTTACGGCATCGAAACTCGGCGCGATGTAATCCTCGTACCACTCCGGCACTGGTGCATTCGGGCCCAGTTGCTGCCGCAACATGTCGGTGATGTCTTCGCAGATCACTTGGCTAAAAAACGAAAATGGGTCATGAAATACTGTTAAACTGAGAAACAACGAATAAGAACGGACCACAACAAACTTAGTGAGTGGTCCGGTCCGGTTTTGAATGGTTTACGACTTTTCTTGAACTTATTGTGAGAACAACTGATGCCACTAATTTAGGACTAACTAATGCCAGCATAAAAGATGTTGCAAACAGACTATTGAAAACAACGTTCACGCTGATCAAAAATAGTGGTATTGATATCACACACGCTCAAAAGATTCTTGACACAAAAGTCGCATCAAGTCACGTGACCAAGGATTGACCCCCAGGCAAATCAAAAAATTTGACACTGGACCAAGAATAACAAGGACAACAAAACGCGAAACCACCGAACTGTTTGAAAATCTTGATGACGCAGTACTGCGAGAACATGCCCCCGATCTTATCGATCAACGGCTGCAGGTTCATGCCACATTTGACCACACGCACAAACAGCCAACGCAGCCAAGTAATCGACTCCGGCGTGGGCACTCCAGCCGGCGACAGACCGGGCACATCAGCACGAGTCAGATGATGGACGAGCGTCTTGGTCTCCTCGTATTCGCCTGCCGTCACGCCCGGACGCACTTGCTCCGATGCACCACCACCTACAATAATTGAGCTATTCGTATTATTTACAGGCAGACAATTGAGGTCAGCCAGCAATTGGCAGTTGCCATTATCGTTTCTGGTTGCGCAACAACCCCGGTGACGCTTTCGAGTTTGGGCCAACGAGAGTGCTCTCGCATCCATCAAAATTCATTGTTGTCAGATGGAACCTTGCCCAGATGTCGAATAAACTGGACAAATTTGTACCAAGAGCTCCGTCTGATTTTGTTTGGACAGATGGCTTTGTTTGTTTGGACAGACAGACAGTGTGAGGCTCGTATCACCTCACTTCGGAGACCTCATGAATGCACAAATTAAACCAGATCAAGGTAAAGACCCGAAGATTAATAACCCAAACATGTGTTACCTGCAATATTCATCCTCAATTTCATCAGAAACTCGTCACTTATTGCGCGATCAACCGTGAACTGCCCAAACCATTCAGCGAATTTCCTGACCAAAATCTCCGACAACTCCTTGTGTCCGCGCAACACCAGAAACTTGACGCGCGCACGCAGCCATTTTATCGCGATCTTGTTCGGCACACGTTTACCACCTTCGCCTTCGACCGTACCAGGAACGTCGTCAGCACTGGAACGGGTGGAAACGCAAAATGCAAGTAGCGGATTGGTTATGGTAGGTATCAAAATGGTGATCGGAGAGAACCCTTTTTTTAGTATGCATTAGACTAGAGATAATTAAATCAGATACATTCAAAAGTCATGCGAGACCAGACCTGTTCCTACCACCAAGTTTGAATCGCTTACGTTGATCTGGCAAAATAACAATTCTAATAACCGGACGCACGTCAGTTCATGAATGCTCTTGTATTCGCCGGGCTTTGAGGTCGACACCACGTCCTCTCGCATTTGCTCGCGGTTCAAATTGGCTCGGTCGGCAATCTCCGGCAGCGATTTGTTCATCTTGTAGTACTCGATATACGCACGCAACGACCCTGTAATAAAAGCTCAAAATAATACAAAAAATTGGAATATGTCGGCAATTACTGGACTTGGATACTATCAATTATTTCGTGTCTCGGCACAGATTCAGATTGTGAGCACCACCAACGCATGATTTTCATATATTCAAGTCAATATACCATCAATGACGATATCGGCTGTTTCGTCGTCAATGAACTCGTCAATCATTGACACCACTTCTTCAACTGTGCCCGCTTTCGTTTCCATGCGTTCCATCAACAATTTACGGACGTTCTCCAGCTGAAAGAAATTATAGTCATCGACATTGTATTGATGAAAAAGAAATTATGGGCATCATGTTGATAAAACATACCAAGATTGTCTCTTCAGTTAGTTTGTCTGGCTCGAACAGCTTTTTTCAATGCTAATTGCATCCTGGTGCACGTTTGCTGGTACAAGCACCCGTTCTTACTGGTACAATTTCACCTAAAAAGTCAAGTAGGCATGGCCCCGGAACACACCTCCTTATCGGTCGGCAATGCCCCATTTCGTGCACGTTGCAACGTGTCGCGGATGTCAGCAGGCAGATTACGGAACGTTGTCAACGTGGTCATCGGATCCGTTTCCGAGCCCAGTGGTCGGGTCACATCGGTGGGCGGCATCGTGTTGACCCCACCAGCGGCAGCATTTGCGCCTGTTGGAATGACTGACGTTTATCGAAATGGCCACATACAACCACAATAGGAATTGTGCAGTGTGATTTGTGTCGTTCGATTCGACCGTATTTCAGAGACGGGTGGTACACCAGATACACGTGGTAGTGGGACCCCAAAGTTGATTTTATGCATTTTCAGGAAAAACGCACCATCCTACAAGTATTGCAAGACAGCAGCAAGCATCGTACTGGGCCGATGAAAAGCAGTCATTCATAAAAAAGAGAAAATACCTGTGTTGTTCAACAACGACAAGGCAGAGTCGCGTTGTTTGGCCATCTCGGCAGCCACGTCGCACAAACGTTTGATGGCCGGGGCAGCCGCACCACCGCCCGTGGCACTGGCGCTACCGTACACCTGCAGTTTGATGGGTGGGTGATCGGATCGGTGAGTCATGGTCTCCGTCTCCGACTTTTTTGGACTGAGAACATTTGGAGATTTACTGCTGCCGATAATTTCGACCGCGACAAACAACCTCAACGCTGTGGCAAAAATCTCAGAGGCATGGCAACAGCGAACCTCAACATAACGCGGATTCAAAAAAAATACATGAGCAAAACAGATCAGATCACCAATCTTGATACATTACCTGCCGACATCAACAAGATTAGATCATGTACACAACGAAATAAACTCATAAACAATCCATCACGAACAGTGTGCTGCGGGTCATCATAAGTGCGCAATGTCGGGTCATCCGCGTATGACGCATTCGGTGGTGCGACACGACTGTTGCCCACCGCAGCCGACAGCGACGATACGTGCGTGTTGGTCGAGACGGCCTCCTGGAGCAGTGCAAACCGGTCGACTCCGCTATTTTTACTTTTGTTCATATCTTGTGTTGGGAGGGAACGACAGCGACTTCCACAGCCCAGCCGTTTGCATTTTGCTGGCATCAGCATCAGAGTCGGGCACCGCTCAAAAGCTTTCATGAATTTGATTTTTCAAGTCGAAAATATGACTAATCTCAATATTCCAGAACCAGATTAATACTTTTAGCACTGGCTAATCTAGATCTGAAAACGCCGAGCGCACTAATACCAGATCCTCATACCAATAAAGTGCATCATCGTTTTATATTTGTGGACTTTTGTGGATTCGGCCAACCCACCTGGAATTCTCGATCATAGTTGTATTGTCCCCTGAACTGTGTGCCCCCGTAGTCGGTGTATCCATAAAGCGGCGGTTGGCGACTGAAGCCGCCATCCTCGAGAATATACTCAGTTTGGGACAAGGGTTTCTGGGCCAACGTTGCATAACCCCATGATCCCGATCTACGCGCCATTTTTGGTTGTTGATTTGGAAAAATGGACTCAGGCGCAATGGCAATATTTGGTTGGCTTGGTTCTTTCTTCTTTTCGGTCTCGCACACGATCGAAAAATTAGGATTTTCGCTCAGCGACTTTCGCTCGAGTGTTCGATTTCGAAATTACTGTTGTAGCAGCGCGATTCCAAATGTTAACCACGTCCAAAGGTTTAGGTCAAGTCAGTTGACTAAAATGTGGCATGATAATGTGACAATTTCGTCAAGTTTCGCGCTTGGTAGCAAACAAATGCTTTTGATCAGAAAATATTCCACTCGGGATGAAAATGACACAACTACGAGTTCGATAGAAAAGCCGCATGTGGTGGACGAAACACCCAACATCAAGACAAGCAAGCGCACTGCGCAGAATCAAGCAAATACGTCAGAGAAAAACAATTTTTTTATAAAACTGCAAGTTTCGAGGTGATGAAAGCCCGTGTGCGCAACGAATCCAAAAAAATCGAATAATACAGAAAGTGACCTACGACAACATCAGAAGGAACCGCAACAACGCCACGCCCAATTTCTTTAAGTATCTGCATCAACAGCCCCACCCATCCCAAAACCCAGATATTCATTCCGCACCATCACGGAGTGACTGTTCACCGAACAGATCCGGAACCGCAAAATAAAAACAAAGAGAGAGAGAATTGCTGATGGTTTATGCAGACAAACATACAGTGATCGAGCACATCCAAACAACAAAGTCAACGAGAAAAAACAAAAAATGAAATTCAGAGATCAAATCACGATCTCGAGTCGGTCTTGGGGTATGCGCGCATGATCTTGACCTCCTGCAGCGGTCTGTCCTGATTGTCCGTCTGCACCATTCCAACGCGCTGCACCACTTTCATGCCGGCAGCCACACGACCAAAGATGGTGTGCTTGCCGTCCAACCATTGTGTTGGGGCCAAACTGATGAAAAACTGCGATCCGTTTGTGTTGGTGCCCGAATTGGCCATCGACAGAATGCCAGCGCCGGTGTGCTTCAGACGTTCGTCGATCTCGTCCTCGAATTTGGCGCCGTAAATCGACGCACCGCCACGACCTGCAAACGGGGTTGGTTGGTTGGTTGATAGCCAACGTTCGGTTGTCGTGGTCTCATTGTTGACCAGACAGAAAATCGTATTTTGACATACGGGACATACACGCCGGGCCCAACAAGCACACGACACTGCTATTACATATTGAAATTGGGTGACCAGATCGGCTCTGCTACTGCTTGCCTTGGTCGCGGGGCTACTGCCGCCTTCTCAACAAATTACAATCGAAGGTTTCCTGAACAATCTCTATGCTTAGACCAGAGTGAAAGTTCCCACTTTCTGAGCTTTTTTCGGGCGTCACTTTGACGCCGCTGATGGCAATCACATCACATTTTTGGTAAAGATTCGATTCCACAATTAAAAGATCCGATCAATCGCAACCATTTTGCAATAGTCGAACATCACATGTTCAAAGTTTACCTGTATGCTGAGTACAGCACAAAGCTCTAGTTTAGGCTTTAGAGCAGCCGACATTTCCCGAAATGTTACAAAACAAAAATTCATGTAAAACCTGTGCCAGATGGATCCCCGCCTTGAATCATGAAATCGGAAATAATTCGATGGAAGATTGTGTCATTGTAGTAGCCGCGTCGAGCCAATTCAGCAAAATTGGTGCATGTCCTGGGCGCATGCTCCCAATAGAGTTCCACAACAATTGATCCCATGCTGAAATAGGCGGTCGTGCGCGAGAGAGTAATATACACTTGCCGAAAACTCGAAAAATTAACGAAA
>JASAMV010006498.1:0-22908 GCA_030248065.1 Rhynchonema sp. JSB1_4
CCAACACACGCCTTTGTGACTTTTGCAAGTCAGTCAAATAGGCTTCTGTGATTTTTGCCTCGGCCGGTCGATTCCTAGTGCGACAACGTGACACACACGTTTTCGGAGTAGCGTTGACGTACAGCCACAGATGAATGGGTGGAGTCGTTTTGTTCAACAAAGCGTAAAGCTCTTCACAGACAGTTCGTTCGCCAAGTTCCAAAAAACCATTGTCTAGCTCCAAAAATGCAATATTGCTAGCCAATGGCCGTTCAATCAGGGCAATTTCACATTTCTTAATTGCGTCATATATTATCTGGGTTTGAGCAACCAAGCAACTTGTTTGAAACCGTAGCTTGTAGTTGGCTTCATCCGAATAGAACATATCCAGAGCGGTTTGTTCGGAGACATTTTTGCGACCAGTCATCAGATAACTCCATCGTTTGAAATCCTCAGGAAAGAATTTCACGTTCGTGGATTCTTGTGCCTGCCACAATTGAGCCAACTGCCCACCTCTGAGTCCTTTACCGGATGCTATCAAACCTATGTATGAGCAGACATGTTTTGGCACCAACAACCTTTTGGATAAATAAAAGGTAAACACCTTCAACACCGATTCGCAGTTGGGACATTAGGTAGGTCGCGCCAGGTTCTAACCGTCCGTTAAAAATGGTGAATGAATTGAACAAGCATACCAACACAAAGTAGGGAATGCTATTGACGTATATAGATGCGCAAATACATACATACCACCCGTGTATGTACGTAGACGCATCTAACAAATTGATGGCCACCCTGGTTGCATGCAAACAGCGTCCAAACCCAAATCATCGCATCTGGTGTGTGGGTTAACAAAACCAGCTCCGTTTATGCGAAAGCGCACTTGTGGACCGCACCACACACCTAAAATGGTATCGTAGCAGGTACAGCCAGTATTCGTCGACTACATGCACTATAGTATCGTATAATACACTAAATGCTTTCAAACACGTTGGCTTGTAATAGGGAGGACTCTCCAACCGGAAGTCAGTAAATTGAATATACACGTACGATGAATGATGCCCTCCAGGGGTCGTTCTTGATCAGAACCGAATTAAAATAACGACCACTCACAAGCTGAGAAAAGAAAATTATTACTTGTCTACCTGATGTTTCAGATGCCAGATGATAACGCAACGACAGATGAAGAAGGCGTGCCCCACAAACGACAACGATCGACGGCAGAATTCGGCATGCTGTTTGCCGGATTTGGATTTGGCAAACGTCCATCGCAGTATGTGGCCAGGTACCACAACAAGGCTATTGCACCAAGCCAACGCAGTAGGGTGGTGGCAGGATCAGTGGCCTCCGTCAAGGCACATAAATGTCAATTTCTGACACTGCTTGGATTACTGCCGCACCCACTGCAGCCGTTCTCCATCAGTCTGAGATCACAGGAAGAACTAGACAGATATCACCAACTGCGACTGACGACCAGCGAAGCCGAGGAACGAGACCAAATGAAACGCACGATGCAAATTCACCTGGCTGGATTTGCTGCAGAAGTGGCCCTAAGTGCTCACCAGGCACAAACAATCCCAGGCGAATATGGCAACCCGCTAACCGGCGTGCACATGATGTTGAAGACGCCAGACCAGTGCGATATACCATCAATGGAATTGGACATCGCTGTCCGCCTTCGAACTCCCATGGGGTTCAAGAGAGCGAGCGAGGTACTGATTCGACTGGGCAACACGAATGCCGGGGTGTGCGAGGGTGTGGTACGCAATATGGAGTCCGACGAACTGGACACTATATTGATGGTTCGCTTATCACGACGCGAGAGTCAAAGGCTACGAAACAACGGTTTCTGGCCAGGTCAACAATTCGAGAACAGCTGCATCGAAATGGTACGTGATGAGGAACACGACGACCGCACAATACAATTGCTCAAGGCTGCCATGCAAAAGGCTGAGCAATCGGGACAGATCACGCGACAGACCTATTTGAAGCTGGCGTTTGGCAGTGACAACATGTCGTTGGCGACTCAGCCGCAGGACCCGGTGGAGGTCACTGATGAGTTTATACGACAACCGGGCCAACCGCTGAACAAAGAGCAATACGAAATTGTGAAGAATGTGGTATCGAAGAGATGTGGCATAACGATCGTCAATGGCCCGTTCGGTTAGTTATGGGCAACCGGTGAGTGATTTAACAGTATAATAGACAAATGTGCAACAAAAAAGTCATAAGGAGAACTTACTAACTGAACTCCCGAACCTAAGCTCCACCTCAATATTACAGGAACGGGGAAAACAACGGTCGGGATGCAAGCGCTCGGCGCAATCGCACGACAAGATCCGACGGTCAAAATTTTGGCTGTCGCCCCTTCGAATCTGACCACCAATCTATGCGCTGACAAATTCGCAAAGTACAAGAAGGATTGGTGCAAAAACACCAACACGCCCGAATCGGAATGCCCGTTCAAGTATTGTTGCCAACTTATGTTATAAATTGCTATAATATTATTTGTTACATGATGTACTCACAATACTTCAAACATCACAGCTTTGTGCGTGTTGCGGCCAAATACAGAGAAGGCGTACTGGAGTTCGAAAACAAGAGCCATTTTCTTCATCGAATACATAACGAGTGGCCGGACCAACGGGAGGAATCATTGGAGCGCTTTGCGATTGTGCAACAATTGAACGGCAAACTCGAGTACTACAAAAAGAAGATTCAAAAGATTGGTGGTGTCATCGAGGTAACATAGTGGAGTTTAACGAATTTTCACACCTAAAGCACAACATAACAACAAACAAGCACTATTCTCTTACCTAGCATCAAGTGATACAGCAACAACAGACGAGCACCGGAAATCACGAAATCAACAGGATGAGGGGGAAAATCGCTGAGCTGTTGAATCGGCTGGAGGAAACGGAGCGCGAATTGCACATAGAGTCGCTACGTGCGCTGCAGGCGCAAATCGTGTTCACCACGGTGGCAAACGTCCACGATCCACGACTGGATGGGTTTTACGCCCACGTGATCCACATCGAAGAAGCTGCGTCACTGTCAATGGCGCAGCTCATGACGTTGTTGCTAAAATTGGAGACCCAGGTATTACTGTACGCGGGGTTTACGTGCTTATTTTGAATGTTTCTCTCTCATCATGCACTAACGTTCCCATTTGAAAAATGTTTCAAGTCAGACAAAGGGACCAGAATTCACTTCTTCGGTGACACGCGTCAATTGAAACCGCTGGTCTCCATCAACGGCCCCGTGTCCGAGCGTCTCGAAGAAGCGGCGCAGTTCGTTATGCAACATATGGGCCAGCCGCACTTCAGACTGCTCACGCAGTATCGGGGGCACTCGGCCATACCATTTCCCCTCAATCATGAGATGTATGGGGGTTAGTCCAAGGCGTGTAAATATACATGCCCTCACACATAACATGGCATTAACAGGTGAACTGCTGAACGGAATCCCAGACGCGGACAGAGATCAAGCTCTGTCCATGTTTCCGTTTCCCAATCCTCACATGCCGATCGTTGTGGACTACATAATTGGGGAAGAACAGGCACAGACCGGCACGAAAAGCCACGCCAATTTGGCCGAAGCCAAAGCCGTAAGTGTCTTACTCAGTCACAACAGAATTTACTTCCCCAGCAGATATACATACATACAGTAAACGTAGGTATATGTATGTACTGTACACGTACTCTAAATTTGTAGCAGATTGATGTTTCTTTACCCCTTCGACGAGCCACTCAGGTCGTGACATATGTGCGATTTCTAAAAACGACCGAACGATATGGCTCGCTGGAGAACGTGAAGGTGCTGAGTCCATACAAAGCACAAGTATTGCTGATCCAACAAGAACTTAGACGCGAGCGGATCCAGGTTACAACAGTTGCAAGGTTACCAGTGTCAGCGGTGTGCTTTCATGCAAGGAGAAGCGCAGGTAATCTTACCAACACTCACCCGCACCATGACGCTCTTACTCTACGATTGACTCAACCGCACCCTCCCTTTCCCCTTTTTCAGGTACCACCCGAACTGGTCGCAACATCGGATAGCTTCATTGGGCACGAAGATGCCTTCATCATCGTGTCTTTTGTGCGCTCTTCAGTGAAATCCGATGGACAACCGGATAAGTTGGTCGTCAAACGTCAACACGATGGCACGGTCGTTCTGGATCAAGAGGAGTCCAGAAAAAGGGTCGGCTTTCTCAAGTCGCTATACCGAGATTGCGTTGCTCTCTCACGTGCGCAGGAGGGATTGGTGGTGCTGGGCAATGTGGAGACGCTAAGATGGAGCGAGCCGTTGAACAACTTACTCAGAATTTACTACGGCATGGGTGTGATCAGGTCGACATATTCGGAGCACATCACTGATGCGTTGCGACCACCGTTCTACACCGAGGACGAGTACGGCAGTCGGCAGTCGGTGATCGAATCAGTCGAGCCCAAGCTCACCAATTGGGAGTGGCTTGACTACAAGGACCGCTACGCATCGGATCCGGTAAGAGATTCAGATTGGCACGATGGAATGGTATACAAGATTTTGCCCACGCGTTCACATCTTAGATACCCTCGTTCAAATATTCCATGCGGGAATACAAGACCAAACTTTCCGCAAGACTAAAACGAGCGCGTAAAAACCGAGAACTTGGAAAACCTCGTTCCCCAACAACTGAGTCTCGCACGCGGGCTTACACACCATCAGAAGCCCTACCGGACCTGAATGTAGACGTGACGCTACCTACAGTATTTGCTCCTTCGCCTGTTTCTAACGAAATCTGATCGATGATAATCTAATTACAGAGTTGTATTTTCTGGTTTATATCGCTGCCACTAAGGGGCGATTTGCTTCAGAACCGAATTTATGCATTCACCAATCAGCAGTTAGGTACTCCCTACTGAATATCAGTATTTATACACGTCAGATTCCGACCTACAAGTCAGCGCCAAGCACTCAGCCAGCCGCCAACATAACCGCCCCTGAAGTGAGTAGCGCAACGATCTAGGTATCGGTTTTCTTATATTGAGCCCGTGTTTGTCAGGTACGACGTGTATTGTCTTTGCATATGATTTTGGGTGATTCAGTATCAAGTAAAGAGGTGCGCGGTTGCACCTTTTCCTTTTTTACGTTTATTTTTCGCCAAATTTGTTCACGTGTCGTCCTGGTGGTCACAACTGTTGTACTGTTGGTTGTTGTTCGGTTCGGTATTCCATAAAGTTTATTTTTGCTGCCGGACTGTCGTGTAATCCACGGGGTTACTGTACAAAAAGCACACCGTTTTTGCTTCACACCGGGTTTGTAAAGTGCAGATTTAATCAACTTGGACAGGGAAACGTGGGCAGTTAGGATATATGGAAATGTGCCTTTGAATAGTAATCGTAGTTAACATATAAGATTTGAATGTTGAAGCAACTTTAATCAAGAATCGCACTTGATTAAATCAGATCGCAACCAAACTTTACAGACCCGACATTTCCATTTCTTATGACTTTCAATAACATAATGATTCCGAACTGCTTATGGGATCAGTTTCCCACCGAAATAGCTGCGCAGGAAAGTCGAAATACATATTGATGAGCCCTTTGTGTTTCCAAATGAGCGACGATGCGCTCGTGTAATATAAAAACGGAATGATCCTGCAAGAAGACTTCACTTCTCTACCAAACCCATCCAAACCCCTTGATACTTATTTGCCATTGTTCTTGTTGCGGTCGTGATCTTCTGATCAACATAATCCTAGTGCCAAGTCAGTTTGTGCGACTTTCATGCCGTTGTGCCTCGTGCATCTGTCGTGACACCGTGTTCCCCCAAACGCCAGGTCAGTTGGACGACTTTCATGCCGTTGTGCCTCGCCCATCCTGTCCCGGTTAGTTCCCCATTTTCTTAATGCCTTTCTGTCGATGCCACAAGGGTCGACATTGCTCAGAACCGAATTCACTCAAACCCCTTATCAACCAAACCAAGTAATCTTATTTTAGCGTATCCAATAGACTACAAACAAGGACCTAAGCGAGCCACAGTGGTGTCTTAGTGTTCCTTCCCTTTGTTGTGAAGTTTCGGGACAATCTTGCGACCAACTTTCTCTCCCCAACAGAACTTCACTACACTGCCTATGCTTATACACTGCGTGCCAGCTTTGGCGCCTATCCTTATACACTGCCTATGCTTATACACTGCGTGCCAGCTTTGGCGCCTATCCTTATACACTGCCTATGCTTATACACTGCGTGCCAGCTTTGGCGCCTATCCTTATACACTGCCTATGCTTAAACACTGCGCCCCAGGTCCGCCCCCTATACTACTCATATCGTCTGTGGTATGGCCGTGTAGATTGGTGTCCGTTGCGTCGTCACTGGCATCGGTCGTCGGTGTTGAGATGTGGCTGTAAGACACACCGGTGCTTTAAATTTTCGATTTTTCAATAAAGCACAAATGTGTCCTACCACTTTCTCCATCCATCCATGTCTTCAGCAGAATCTTCTTCATACTGGGATTGTCCGATGCTGCTGGCTATGTAATCAGGTGAGTTATCAGATGTCATTTTTTAATTGAATTATCTTCATCCTAAAATTTTTTTCAACCATGGGTTTCAACAAATTTAACAATAATTATCCTATGCATCATTTTCATCATCCTAGTATTTCCGATATTTAGGCCGACTGCCGCCCGCTGCTTTCATCTCTTGCTGTTCTTTGGCCTTCGACTTTGCGCGACGTTTTTGTTCCTCCTGAAAACGGTTAATGCTTAACTTTCACAGTTCTTATATACTGTATGTACATATAAAACCTTTGTCAAAACGTATCAGCAAAAAGCACCTTCATCGTGTCTTTGAAACTGTCACGAATTTCTGGCAGTTTGGTCAACATTTCCTGGTATTCGGCCACGGACATAGTCGTCGTGACTGGTTTTGTGTACTTGCCAGTAAGCCGTGTAGCGTTTTGAACGGCGGTCACCTGTTCTCCGTTCCGAATGTAGACATCCACTTTGCCTATGTATACGTTTTTGTTTGTCACTTGTATTCTACAATTTGTAACCAACTAAAAATCCTCCGCAGTGCCAACCGATTCGAATGTTGACGCGCTCTTCGGACATGAACCACTGCGCTCCATGATCACCAAAGTCCACAACATTCCCTGCAGTGTAAGTGGGCACCTCACTTGACTTGATGCTGTCCATGTGATGTTTCATTTCAGACTCCTCTGCTATCTGTTGTTGAGCAATCTGAAATAAGCATGTTTCTCTTCTCTTCAAAAACGTAATTTAAAATTTACTTCGTTATGGTTAAATAAACACCTTTTGAAACTCTTCGGCCTCGGCCGTTGGCGTCTCCATGTGGATTTCATCATCGGGTTGTTGAGATTCATCCTCGTCGTCAAAGGTGAGGTGACGAACGGCTCTTTTTGGTTTCGCTGGCATTTTCGTAGAACTCATAAAAATCAAGGAACCAGGTAAGATCGAATTAAACCCGCCTTGCTGTTGCTCTCGCGTTTCTATTCTGTTTCCACCCACCCGCTTCGCTGATTGGTTACTCAGTCACCTGGGCGGAGTACAGTTACTGTAGGCCGTACCTTTCTTATGCCTTTTTTGTGCTGAAAGTCACTCATAAGAAACATGACTCCAAGCGGTGTATCTCTATGGGGCATATTTGGTCCTGGTCTGGTGCGCTATTACGAATACGTTACTCCAAACTCGTGCACTTCTGTGTCATTCCACATCAAAGAATGTCGAGTGTGCGCTGACAATGTGATGTTTCATCAAGGCTTCCGTCTGTCGTCTCCTGTTCTATGCGCACATGACAATGAATCGATTATACCACGTCCATTTCCATATTTCAACGGTGTTTCCACAAAAATAATCATGTCTCCATCAAGTCAACTAAAACTGCCATCTGACAACGTGTGTTCTTTATACGAGCTGTGCTGCTTTTCGTCTCTGAAACTTTTGTATTCTCTTCACGTATCAGTGGTTCGTTACTCTAACTTTGTGTCCCGCATTACTCTCATCGAGGATTCGAAATCACATTTGTTGAGAAAAATTACACAGCTGCCCATCTCGCAAAAAGTGTCGCAAAAACTGTGCAGTGTGGCTCACTATTATGGGCGTTTGCTGGACGAAAGTGCTCTTGAACGCCATCTGCCTCTTCTTAAGCCAATTGCCAATTATTCATTTGGGCTGTCAAGCAAACACATTTTATTCGTGATAACATCTGCGAATTTTGTGGATGTTTATTGGCTATTGTCGCCATCATTTCTTCCAGAGACAGCACTACAAATATCACGCCCATCTCTCATCTCTATGCCTTTGCGATAAATACGGTAGGAGATTGCTCTGATGTCAAAGTATTTTTATGTACATTATATTATTCAAGCCACATTATTTTTTTCTCATTTCAGATGGCCGGGCAGAAATCGCTGCTCGTTGTCTGCGACGGTATCATCAAACTCTCGTCTCATGACCTGTTTGATGTTCTGCATTTCGACCAAACTTCAATGTCCAGAATCGCGCCAATAATCGCATCTCAAATACGCGGTATGTCGTATCAATACATTCTTCTGTTGCTGGGCTCGCTTGACGTATTGAAATGCCCAAAAAGATTCTCAATGTCATGTGCCGATTCATTGACCAAAATTCTTCACAAAATTTTCTCCGTCAGTCCAACTGTGGCCGTTTTTGTGTCGGATTTACCAATGAATCTGTTCTGCTTCTCTAGGCGCAAATGGTGTCACTTTCAGTGCCACTGTTTCAACAATTTCGTCGGTTTACTTCCGAGACACCGTGAATTCGTGAACTTCAATGTATTCCCGATCCTTCTCATGAAAAGCGTGCCAAAAACAGCAAACAGTATCGAACTGGATGCGCTGCACGAGCTGATCATCACTCGCTTTTTCAAATAAACAATGGCGTGTCATTCGACTGTTGCATCGTGGGAATACCATCAAAGCAAAGATTTTTCGGCCGTCATTGCACCTGACGGATTTTCCAACGAAAAGCAGCGAGAACTATTCAATGGGCTGGATGATATAACCCCTGGAATCAATTCAGCGTATCCTCTACTCGGTTGTCATTGTAACATGTACACATACCCATTATCACTCATATCTATTGTCAGTTGTCTGTTTGGCATTGTGGCTGAACCTTTTGCCGTGATACGTTATCAGCATGATGCACTGAGTACCAAGGACCCAAAGTTTGTTCCACCAATTTGTCTGGTTACTGATCATGCATATGAAAATGTTCAGATATTGTGTGGGCTGGTCGTTGGGGGTTGTTTTGGATTACGTTTCGCAAAGAATGATCACCGTGACATTTTGTTGACTATACAGGCCGGATCTGTATTCTGTGTTAAATGCTTTGAATACACCATGTCGTTTGATGCAGACACTTGCGAAGACGATACTATCTTGTTACTTTTCAAGCAAAAACAATAATTATGTGCCATACTTCAGTGATTCGTGTCCCTTAGCATATTTTTATGACTCAAAATACAGTTATAAGCATGGAATTTTCGGTAAAATTTTGCACAATTACAAAACTTGTGTTTTCGGCATAACGATCGCAAAATGAAGCCGAGAAATCTAATAACAATCGTGCACAAAAGTTTTTGTCTGCATAACGTTCAAAATCCAAAACGTTTTTGTCGCAGTGGCGCAATCCAGTCATGAGCACAACAACAACCACAATTGCACATGCAAGTTGGGCAACAAACGCAAGCACGTATATTGAGCGTTCCATAGTGACGCAAGGCAAAAGTGACGCACGTTTTGAAATCTGGAAAGAGAAATATGGTGTTTTAATATCCAGCTGCAGTCAGCTGTGTGTGTGCCTTTGGCTCATGGTTCAAAAAATGAAAAAGTGACGCGAACGTATATCACTACCATTACTACTGATTGCGCTCCCGATCTTGGAAAAGAGAAAGATAATTTTTTGCTCTCGAATGATACCACTTTTACGAGAAATGAAGCAGTTTGAATGATTTTATCAAAAAAAGTTCACTTAATGCGGTCGCTGCAGCACAGAGGCAAAAACTCGGGAGAGAGGTTGTTAATTGATTCGGTTGGCTAATCTTTGGCATGGTTATGTAAGGGAGCATGCTGATCATCATAGAAACAAAAGTAGATTTCGAAACATCATACTCAAGTAAAAACAAAGCTATTTGTCGGTTGGTCTTAGTTCACAAAAAATAAATATAGACCAAGCCTCTTGGCGAAGCAGTTGAAACCAGGGTTGGGCAAAAAACGTTTTTTTCTAAAAAATGGTTTTTTTAAAAAAAATGTTTTTTTAAAATAAACGTTTTTTTTAAAAAGGCCAGATGACCAAAATATGCCCCCAAGAAATTGGAAAACGCTCATGTTGGGAAGAAAACGTGGTTAAATGAAGTAATTCTATGTGTTCTGAGGCAAAATAAACGGGTTTCAACCCATTTCTAGCAAGTTGTTAAGATCCCATATCAGATCCGCATCATGGGACCAACTTTGGCCGGGGTCATCACTGAAAGTCAAACTCCGTATATCGACGTATCTCGACAAAGTAAAAATTGGTCGAAAATTTTTTGAAAAAAATGGGACAAAAAATTGATTTTCCTTGAAAATCAGGGTACTTTCCTTGAAAAATCAGGGAAAATCAAAGAAATTCAGGATTTAAAAAAAACGAAAAACGACCCATGCGTTTTTTTTTAAACAGTCGTTTTTTTTAAGAAAAAACGCCGTCGTTTTTTTGCCCAACCCTGGTTGAAAAATAGCCCAACCCATTTTAGCCCATTTTCTCGGCCATTTATTTTTCGCCTGCTTGAAAATGATCCAATACGGGGTTCATGTAATGTCTTAAAAGCAGCATTATCATTCAAAACGCTTGTTACAGATGTTCGAATCGCGCCGGGTTACCTCGATCCGGCATGGCCGTATTCAGAAAAAAGTCAGCCCGGTCCAATCCGGCCCGATTTTTTGGGCCGGGTTTTTCTGATTGTATTTTAAAGCAAACCACGGGTGTGAAAAAGATCGTTTCTGTTCAGAAATCATTGATACACGTTGAAAACGTAAACAAGAACATCAAAAAGTTTGTCTGTGAGAAGCTTCGAACTCGTGGCTCTTACAACCACATTCAGATATGCTTGCCACTGTGCTAAAGACGCCGACAGCCAACCCGCCTTACGATACGTTATAAACGTAATGATCGGGTCAGCAGCGACGCACTCACCGAGGCAGCGTAAAGTCCCTAATACAGCACACAGCTGTGGTATTATACAACAACTCATGTGCTGAAGCCACCTTGTGTGTGCGTGTATGTTGGGGACGTGTGCATCGGAGCTTGGTCTTTTTTGACCGCGAAAGTTCTCTCCGCCAACCAACTTGGTTTTCTTTTTCAGAAATAAGAAACTAGACCAACCCCCAACCGGATCTAGCAGATGTTTTCAGCATGATGTATCTAAATGTACACAGCGTTTTGAGACGAAATTTTTGGTGAATATTTAGAATAGTTTGACAGCCACACGCTGCACGCAAAAAGTGGGTTGGTCTTTGGTTGAGGATTGGTATTTAGTTTACTGATACCGACGGAATGTGCTTCATTATTTCAGTACCCTATCGAACGGAATATCTCCCTGTCTTTCTTGAGTGTGGTAAAAATAATGCATCATTGAAGGACACGATTTTATGCGAGCTGGGGAATTCTCAAATCTATTTCCAACCACGTGCGACGGCGACCAAATACATGACGCTGCGAAGGGTGTTGTAATGGACTTAGCACGATCTAATAACTTGACGGTGTTCGTCACATTCAAGTACCATGAAGCTGGTGGAGCAGCATCTCGGATCATCCAAAAAGCACATTTAGTTAAAAAGCGTGGTGATAAAAAAGCGCAAGGTAGGGTCACAAAACTGAAATTTTGGATGTCAACATTTTGATGGGAATGTGAACTCTGAACCGCCACACCAAACGTATGCTCCCGGAAGGACTCGAACCTCCGACCTCCCAGCCACCAGGCCTGGACAGCCAGTTGCTCTACCAACTGAGCTACGGGAACGCGGTTTGGCTGCGGCTCAGAATCACTCATAAACCTAACGCACGCACGCTCAATACACATTGCACTGCAGCACACACACATAATACCGGTCCGTTCGTTATACGCCTCGACGCGTTTGGGTGTGTGTCTATTCGCCAGACCACATCACCTCCCGTTCTCGGAAGTTCCGACCGCGGAACACAACGTCACGCACCCTCCTGCACTCGAGAAGGTCCGGTTCGTTTCATCCGACCCGACTCTATGCCGCTATCGGACTATCACGTCGGGCTCACCACTTGTGAACTCTGAACCGCCACACCAAACGTATGCTCCCGGAAGGACTCGAACCTCCGACCTCCCAGTTACCAGGCTTAGGCTTAGGAAGGACTCGAACCTCCGACCTCCCAGCCACCAGGCCTGGGCAGCCAGTTGCTCTACCAACTGAGCTACGGGAACGCGGTCTGGCTGCGGCTCAGAATCACTCATAAACCCAACGCACGCACGCTCAATACACAGTGCACTGCAGCACACACACATAATACCGGTCCGTTCGCTATTCGCCTCGACGCGTATGGGTGTGTGTCAGGGTTGGAAAAAAAAATTTTTTTTTAAACAAGTTTTTTTTAAAAAAAAAAAAAATTTTTTAAAAAAAAAATTTTTTTTTTAAAAAGTCTGAGATTCGGGGAAATTTTACCAAATTTGCCTAAAAAACGCGCAAAATCGCGAAAAAATGCAACTTTAATTGGCAAGTCACTTTTGTGACTTGGTTTGCATCACTTATCAAGGGTGTTTACGTCATTTCGGTGCGATCCAACAGTCTGTGCTTGATATGGACCGCTGATTGCTGCTTTGTGGTATCGGACACAACAGTTTGTGGCCGAATAAGCAAGATTCACTCATAAACCACACAGAATTGAGAATATAAGCTGCAGAAATACTTGTCGGGTAGCTGAATCAGTCGTATATGACCGACCTGATGGGGTATGACATCGAAGTACCATGTAGGCACATGCATACTGTGTCCCATGTATTACGGAAAGGTATAATAACATCATTTGGGGTATCTTAGGTACCAAATACATGCTCCAAAGGTGATTTTGTGAAGAAAATTTTTCGACCCTTGAGAAAAAATGACAAAAAATAACCCCCAAAAAGGCCATTTTTGGACGTTTTAGAACATTTTGTTCCCCCGAAAATTTTAAAAAAAAAAATTTTTTTTAAAAAAAAATTTTTTCAAAAACCTTTTTTTTTGCCCAACCCTGGTGTGTGTCTATTCGCCAGACCACAGGAAATCAGTTCGACAACATTTTTAGGAACTATCACAAAGTTTAGCAGGCCAGTTGCAAGTGAATCGTCAGTTATATAACTTTTAAGTTCCCCGATTTGCATTTTTTTACAAAACAAGGAAAAAAGTGCCGGAGGCATCGCCGTATACCTTGGTTGTCGTGACCACACGTTGTCACTCAGTTTCTGATGATATAGTGGGTCAAAACAAGCACCTTGACCACTACGCAGTATTCCGTCAGTTTCTGATGATATAATGGATCAAAACAAGCGTTCCGGCCTTCATACACTTTTTTACACAGTTTCTGATGAAACAATGGGTCAAAACAAGCCTGTTCGTTCACTTTGACGACAACCAAGGTCTACGCCGCGCGGGGAGTTACCATTGTTTGTGTCATCAACTGCGAGTTAAATGGGAGTAGTATAGGGCGCGGACCTGTATCGCAAATCCAGAACATTCTAGGGGTTATGTTTAGGCGTTGCGAATTTCCTCGCTGGTTGATGTTTAATGGTTACGGTAAATACGTATACTATGATAACCTATTGTGATCTTTAAAAGTAAGCCTCGAACTTGAAACCCTGATTTTCTCTGTTCATGCGTCATTTTTTTATTGCGTTACATTTTATGCATCTATTATTCTGCGTGATTTTCTAACACAGAAAGTCCCAACCTCTGGTCCGTCAACCCTGAGAATTTCAGCTCAATAGGGCCAAGCAGCTCTGAGTACGAGAGTGTAATTTTTCGTGAGTCGTGCTTATGTGTATAAGCATATACGCTCAGACGGCAGGCTGGGTGATGTTTTACCGGAACTACATACGGGATTGCATGAACGTGTTCATACGCAGCGCTGGCAGGAAACTCGATGTTCCACCGGCACCGTCTCTCAACACTCTGCCGCATTTTCCGGTGGGGCTACCGTATCACACTGCCCCATCAACAACTGGTTCCAACCGATATTTTTGGATTACCTCCTATGCCTGAATCTATGAAGCAGTAGGCCTAGTCATGTCGGCGTGAAACATCAGCTAACAAGAAGTTTCGTATTCTCTAACGTTAGAATTTTCGACATGTTTCGTCAGATCGGAAACAACTGATGTTTCTGTGATCTGTCTCGCCCTAGGGAGCTCGTCGACGGGGCAGATGCACTTGAGCACGCCACCTTCTGCCACTCGCGGGCAGTCAGCAACGCGCCCGGACCGACAGGAGTCCCGCCGAAGTGACCGTCTCAGCGCGCAAGTCAGCCCCGAACCAAATCCACACGCCTCGCGATGGCAACTCGGACGGCGCGGCTTGATCCTGGTGACGTTCTAGTGTGACCAATCAGAGTTATAGTTTAGCTCCGCCCACTTTAGCGACTATTTCGTTGTGTTCTCTGTGCATGATTCGCCCAGTTGCCCAGTCGGGTCATGTATTATTCTATCGGTTGATTTAGTGTTAGTGCCCCTAATAAACCACTTCAGATACTAAAGACAAAGACGAAGCGTAAGACCGGAATCTAACGTCACAAATTTGGTGATCGCAACTTCACCGAACCCTGACCGCCTGAGTCATTGCATCCAGTTCTGTATCCTGCGCCGCAATCTAAAGTAAGGTTTAGTGTTTTGCAGTTCCGATAATTTATGCATTTTTTTCTGACAGCAATCCGCAATCGTTAGTGACTACGACGAACCATCATTTGGTACGCCGCTCGGTTCTGACTCAGAAGCATCAGACCACAATCAGACTCTCATCATAAGTGGAGAAGCAGCAAACAGTAACACAGTTCCAGGTGGCAGTGAGGACCTTCCTCAACCACCCAAGCAGCCACCCCCTTCAGTTTCAGCAGTTATGGCCGACCAGCTATTGGATATTCAGAATAAACTTACACAGCTGCAGAATTTCAGTTATCCGCAAGTAACTTTCAGTTTGCCACAATTTCACGCAAATCTAGGTGAGAACTTCAGGGAATTCGTGCAACTGTTTGAACTTTACGCTAATTCTCAGAATTGGGATTCGGCTACCAGAGCCCGCACTTTACCATTGCAGTTGAAGGGCAATGCACTCGACTACTATACAGAACTGCCCGATGCAGATAAGGCTGATTACGATAGCATGCTCAGTAAATTGAACGCAGAATTCAAGGATCTCGTAAATTATCAGTTCTATGACGCTCTCATTGCAAATCGCAAGCAGTTCGCAGTCGAATCAGTGAGCACATTCTTCAACATCATGAAGAAGTACGTTCAGAACTCAAGCTCAGGTTTAGATCAAACCAGTGCAGCATTCAAGCAGTTCACAGACCGGCATCTTTTACTTGTCTTCCTGGCAGGTCTGCGCCCAGATATCAAACTAAAACTGATGGACCACAGTCCAGAAATCAACAGTAGCCAGGAAGCGCTCAGGCGCGCTCGCATTCTAGAGGCCAATGCCAATATCATGCAGATTCAAAATGCAACGACCGCAACCAGTGTTGGTATGTGCCAACCTCATCAGCCCACTGTTCATAACCAGCAGTCATGCAAGCACACCGAGCACTTCTGGGCAAACAAACATCATGTGTCTTCGGTGCAAAAACTATCTGGATGACCAGGCAATATGTGATAGTTACTGGGGCACGGAAAACGCAAATAGGGGAACTTCAGACATCAATCAAACTATTCGCAGCAATGTAAACGCTCTAAACATGAGCTCATCAGATGCGCTATGCAGCAAAGAGCCTGACGCAACATTAAGTTACGACAGCGAACTTGAACAGTTAGAATCGCAACGTGCACAACTTCTTGCTGATTACACGCAGCTGACCGACAGAATTATGAGATTCGTTCAACGCAAAACTGAACAACCTTCAGATATCGCATCAAGCATACTTCAGTTTTCTCTCAATATAACTGTTTTTATTATGTACAGTAAAAAACAAAAACGTGCATCCATTTCGACCTTGGGAAAGTCAGCATTAAGTACATACTGCATTTTGCAAACGTCAGCCCACAGGTTGGCAGTTGTTCTGTGCATCACGGCCAAACGGGGGAAACAGAGAAAAGGTTTGAAACGCCGATTATCAGACCGTCTCAACCGACATGTGACACATTCCACGATCCGGCAGCATCATGTGATAAAAAACGCATCCATGGATTGAAATTCAAAAGCGCACAAAGACGACCCTCATTGAAGCACAACTAACCACCGACAAGTCGTCGGTATCAGTAAAATTAAGACCAAGCCCCAACAAAAGACCAACCCCCTTTTTGTGTGCAGCGTGTAGCTGGCAAACTATTCTAAACATTCACCAAAAATTTTGTCTCAAAACGCTATGTACATTGAGTTACAGCATGTTGAAAACACCTGCTAGTCCCCGTTGGGGGTTGGTCTAGTTTCTTATTTTTGAAAAAGAAAACCAAGTTGGTTGGCGGAGGAATTTTCGCGGACAAAAAAGACCAAGCCCCAAAGCACGCGGCCCCAACACACACACACACACACACACACACACACACACACACACACACACACACACACACACACACACAAGATTGCTTCAGCACATGATTGTTGCATAATACCCCAGCTGTGTGTGTGTGTTGTATTAGGGACTTTACGCTCTCTCGGTGAGTGCGTCGCTGCTGGCCCGATCATTACGTTTATAATGTATCGTAAGGCGGCTTGGCTGTCGGCGTCTTTAGCACAGTGGCAAGCATATCTGACTGTGGTTGTGAGAGCCACGAGTTCGAAGCTTCTCACAGACAAGCTTTTTGATGTTTTTCTTTATGTTTTCAATGTGTAAATATCAATGATTTCAACAAACAGAAACCAATCGCTTCACACCCGACGTTTGCTTCAAAATACAATCAGAAAAACCCGGCCCAAAAAATCGGGCCGGATAGGACCGGGCTGACTTTTAATGAATCCGGCCATGCCGGACCGAGGTAACCCGATTCCCACCTCTGTAACAAGCATTTTGAATGATAATGCTGCATTTAGGACGTTTTCATGAACCCCGTATTGAATCATTTTCAAGCAGGCGAAAAATAAATGGCAGAGAAAATGGGGGTTGGACTATTTTTCGGTTTTCAACTGCTCCGCCAAGGGGCTTGGTCTATATTTATTTTTTCGTGAACTAAAACCAACCGACAAATAGCTTTGTTTTTGCTTGGATATGATGTTTCAAAGTCTACTTTTGTTTCTATGATGATCAGCAAGCTCCCTTACGTAGCCATGCCAAACATCAGCCTACCGAACCAAACCGTGTTGGAAATGCGGTCAGGCCAACTTCAAACGCTTTTTTCTCGAAAAAGTGGTTGTGGGGGTTCGTCTTATTTTTACTGATACCGACGAAGTGACATGAAACTGAAACAGTCAGCCAGACTCCATTAATTAGTGGCGCACTTCAGTTCCTGGTAATGCAGTCAGGATGTGTACGTACACGGTTGCCACAATCACATAGTGCGCAAAGCAGAAAAAAGCTAGCTTTGGCAACAATCAGAAAGGACACGGCAACAGCAGTGCAGCACTTAGCTATTGTGCATTTTAAAATGGCTCAAATTCGCCAATTGAATAGCCCGTGTCAAACAAAACGGATCCGTAGTTTCCGAAAACGGTATACCTAGAACAAAGAGCCACGCTTATTCCAAACCCGGGAAAGTAGCAATCAGAAAGCAGCAATTGTGAGTACTCATTCACTCAGCACCACCAGCAGATACGCATTCTAATATCACCGATTGTATTGCGTTGCCTGGCCAACAATGCTGTATAATCTATATTACTAAAACAGGAAGGCGTATGTATGTATATCTGTGGCCCCCTCCCTCGGAAGGGCGGACGGGTCAATTTTAACGGGTAGCTTTGGGTATGCTAACGGGTCTTCGGGGGGGGGGGGGGCACGGCACGGGCGCGGCGCTGTAGCCGGGCCGTAGGCACGGGTCCCGTCTAGTCACTAAACAAATACACTCAACTCAGTCCGCTCAACAATTAATCAGAGCTCAGAATGTTTGAATTCAGTGCAATCTTATACGTAATCTCAAGCAGTTTTCTCATATTGTAATCATTAGTTTCACGAAGACGATTCAACGAAGAAGACATGGAAACACTAGGATAGTTATTTTGTATGTCTGACAAATATCACCAAATATCTGACACTTTGTCGCGAGTGAAACTTCACAAATCTGACCATAGAAATGTGGAAATAAAATTTGCGCACAAAAGTCAAACACTAAAAGTTAGAAATGCAGACAAGAGGCATTATGCACCTCACCATACGCATTATGCACGCATGGATTTATAAAGGGGCCTTATGCACCCCACCACACGCATTATGCACGTGTGGATTTTCACACCACACAAGTCACGTTCTAGTGCTGCATGCCCGAGGTGCCCGCATGCCAGCACCACACTGATCATGCTCATCACGACGACTCTGATAACCAACGCGTCCAAATCGCGGATCACGCGACTTTGAACGATCACCACGTTGGTCACGTCGTTTCCCTGAGCTCGGTCGTGCCTCTTCTGGTTCACACGATGCCGACTGTTGTTTGGCACGCTTACCGCGCCCCATCGCAGGCGGACCCTGGGGACCTTGTTGGCCCCAGCCACTTGGTTCAGCCGCATCTGACACATTTGGCGCTTGACCAGCCGGCAATGGTTGGCACACCTGTTTCGTTCAGTAAGCCGCTGGCGGAAACTGCGCCCGCTGTTGCGGCTGTTGTTGTTGCGGTTGTGGCGGGTAGATGACTTGCTGCTGTGGCTGCTGCTGGTACAATTGCTGCTGCAACGAAGCAATCTGCTGCTGCAGCTGTTGCATCGCAGCACCAGCACCCAGCGGCACCAAGTTCGGACCACTCAACGGACCACGGCCGCCGCGACCTCCACGGCCGCCGCCACGACCACCGGCCGAACCAACGCCTCCACGGGGTTGTCGCGCATGCCATGGTTTGCGCGAACGCGACCTGCCACGACCATGTCCCTTCGCCGGGAACCCACGTCGCGGTGGGATGTCGTTATCGTCGAACATGGCCAGTCCCGCATTGGCACTACTCGCCGTAGTCGCCACAGTTCCATGGGACGCCGGACGATCTGGTTGCTCTTCACGCGGTCGCGGAACATCGTGCGCCGACTGCGTACTTGTCGGCCTTCCACCCCCCTCCTGCTCTTGCGACTGACCCAGTCGCAGCAGGTGTGTGAGGAATTTCATGTAGTTCGCCTGGTCCAGCTGCGTCGGATCAACATGGCTTCGATAGCCATCATTTTCAGTCACCAGACGCGCGTCCTCCCAATCAGCGGACTTGGCCACACCGCCCAGATAGTCCTTAATGTCTTCAGCAGACACCCAATTGCCATCCAGGCGGGTCAGTTTGTCACACGCCATCAGATCATTGCTCGTCCAAAAATCAAACACAATTCAAACAAACAAGCAATTTGTGAGAATTTTGGTGAATGCAATCCAACAGCTGACCAAAAGCATACCTCTCACGCCCACCGTCGACACACACCCGCATCATACTTACCTCCCACACATGGGCCTGCCACTACACTGTTGCGGACGGCTATTATTTTCTCACAGGGGTTGCATTCGACCCAGCACAATGTTGTGTTTCCAAAATTGATTCATCTGATATGCTTTATTTCGAAATAAAGTTGAACAAACAAGCCAATAACTCAATAAACAGCTTCATAAATACAAATAAATACCACAAAATCATAACATGGTCGCTGTTTTTACAAATTTGTTCCTGGAAGTGATTCTCCACAACCGCATGTCGCATCTTTTTTACGGTTCATGCCATTTGGCGCGACGTTTCTCGGGATCACGTGACAATTGAAGTAAAGGTGGTACAAATATCACAGTTGCCGCTTAAAAAATAGGCATAATATATCGAGGAAAACATAGTCAAAGGTGCATGGGGTACACGAAGATAAAAGCACCATTTTCATGCTTCAATCCAACACTGTCCGTGCGTTGTGTGACCCGACTGTAGGCCATCATCAACGTGTCCGATTCCGTTTTTGACGTTGGTTCGACCTCGAGCGATTCGTTGGCAGTTGTTGTGCCGAAAATGGCCGAATCATGAGTCGAATGACCACCGGGCGTTGCCGATCCCTGCGAGAGTGGCAAAAAGAGCGTTAAGTGAAAGCATGCTTTGACGAATAGACAGAAAGCAAAATTTTCAGTGTTACTCGCTTCTAATCAACCACCCAATCAGTGTGGTTCCTGGTCCGAAGGGGATAGCGGTATGTATATCTGTGGCCCCCTCCCTCGGAAGGGCGGACGGGTCAATTTTCACGGGTAACTTTGGGTATGCTAACGGGTCTTCGGGGGGGGGGGCACGGCACGGGCGCGGCGCTGTAGCCGGGCCGTAGGCACGGGTCCCGTCTAGTCACTAAACAAATACACTCAACTCAGTCCGCTCAACAATTAATCAGAGCTCAGAATGTTTGAATTCAGTGCAATCTTATACGTAATCTCAAGCAGTTTTCTCATATTGTAATCATTAGTTTCACGAAGACGATTCAACGAAGAAGACATGGAAACACTAGGATAGTTATTTTGTATGTCTGACAAATATCACCAAATATCTGACACTTTGTCGCGAGTGAAACTTCACAAATCTGACCATAGAAATGTGGAAATAAAATTTGCGCACAAAAGTCAAACACTAAACGTTAGAAATGCAGACAAGAGGCATTATGCACCTCATCATACGCATTATGCACGCATGGATTTATAAAGGGGCCTTATGCACCCCACCACACGCATTATGCACGTGTGGATTTTCACACCACACAAGTCACGTTCTAGTGCTGCATGCCCGAGGTGCCCGCATGCCAGCACCACACTGATCATGCTCATCACGACGACTCTGATGACCAACGCGTCCAAATCGCGGATCACGCGACTTTGAACGATCACCACGTTGGTCACGTCGTTTCCCTGAGCTCGGTCGTGCCTCTTTTGGTTCACACGATGCCGACTGTTGTTTGGCACGCTTACCGCGCCCCATCGCGGGCGGACCCTGGGGACCTTGTTGGCCCCAGCCACTTGGTTCAGCCGCATCTGACACATTTGGCGCTTGACCAGCCGGCAATGGTTGGCACACCTGTTTCGTTCGGTAAGCCGCTGGCGGAAACTGCGCCCGCTGTTGCGGCTGTTGTTGTTGCGGTTGTGGCGGGTAGATGACTTGCTGCTGTGGCTGCTGCTGGTACAATTGCTGCTGCAACGAAGCAATCTGCTGCTGCAGCTGTTGCATCGCAGCACCACCACCCAGCGGCACCAAGTTCGGACCACTCAACGGACCACGGCCGCCGCGACCTCCACGGCCGCCGCCACGACCACCGGCCGAACCAACGCCTCCACGGGGTTGTCGCGCATGCCATGGTTTGCGCGAACGCGACCTGCCACGACCATGTCCCTTCGCCGGGAACCCACGTCGCGGTGGGATGTCGTTATCGTCGTACATGGCCAGTCCCGCATTGGCACTACTCGCCGTAGTCGCCACAGTTCCATGGGACGCCGGACGATCTGGTTGCTCTTCACGCGGTCGCGGAACATCGTGCGCCGACTGCGTACTTGTCGGCCTTCCACCCCCCTCCTGCTCTTGCGACTGACCCAGTCGCAGCAGGTGTGTGAGGAATTTCATGTAGTTCGCCTGGTCCAGCTGCGTCGGATCAACATGGCTTCGATAGCCATCAATTTCAGTCACCAGACGCGCGTCCTCCCAATCAGCGGACTTGGCCACACCGCCCAGATAGTCCTTAATGTCTTCAGCAGACACCCCATTGCCATCCGGGCGGGTCAGTTTGTCACACGCCATCAGATCATTGCTCGGCCAAAAATCAAACACAATTCAAACAAACAAGCAATTTGTGAGAATTTTGGTGAATGCAATCCAACAGCTGACCAAAAGCATACCTCTCACGCCCACCGTCGACACACACCCGCATCATACTTACCTCCCACACATGGGCCTGCCACTACACTGTTCCGGACGGCTATTATTTTCTCACAGGGGTTGCATTCGACCCAGCACAATGTTGTGTTTCCAAAATTGATTCATCTGATATGCTTTATTTCGAAATAAAGTTGAACAAACAAGCCAATAACTCAATAAACAGCTTCATAAATACAAATAAATACCACAAAATCATAACATGGTCGCTGTTTTTACAAATTTGTTCCTGGAAGTGATTCTCCACAACCGCATGTCGCATCTTTTTTACGGTTCATGCCATTTGGCGCGACGTTTCTCGGGATCACGTGACAATTGAAGTAAAGGTGGTACAAATATCACAGTTGCCGCTTAAAAAATAGGCATAATATATCGAGGAAAACATAGTCAAAGGTGCATGGGGTACACGAAGATAAAACCACCATTTTCATGCTTCAATCCAACACTGTCCGTGCGTTGTGTGACCCGACTGTAGGCCATCATCAACGTGTCCGATTCCGTTTTTGACGTTGGTTCGACTTCGAGTGATTCGTTGGCAGTTGTTGTGCCGAAAATGGCCGAATCATGAGTCGAATGACCACCGGGCGTTGCCGATCCCTGCGAGAGTGGCAAAAAGAGCGTTAAGTGAAAGCATGCTTTGACGAATAGACAGAAAGCAAAATTTTCAGTGTTACTCGCTTCTAATCAACCACCCAATCAGTGTGGTTCCTGGTCCGAAGGGGATAGCG
>JASAMV010006499.1:0-13260 GCA_030248065.1 Rhynchonema sp. JSB1_4
CACGAAGCAACTTCAGACCTTTGCATGCTTGCGCGTAAAACCGCTTTTCCCGGAAAAACCAAAAAATGTCTTTTCGAGGCCAGGGAAAATACTCATTATTATTTTTCAAGTGGCAACTCTTGGTAAAAAAAATTTTCCAAAAGTTTCCGGACAATTTCCCAGGCCGCGAAATTAATTATGTTGTCAAAACGACTGCAAATCGGTGCTTAACAATTCAAAATGAGTACTTTTTGAATTACAAGTGCGTTTGTTGCCTCTGCCTGGTGGTAGGCCAAGTGGTGCAAGATACCCGCACTGGCACTGATGTTGCTGGGTTGGGGTGTGGGGGCCCCCCTAGGTACAGTAGGTAGGTAGGTTGACGCTCCAACTTGGCACTGTAGGTAGGTCGCCGCCCGGCGGCTGAGGCAAAAAATCGCGCGCTACGCGCGAAATTAGCGTTTTGGAGCACATGCTCATAAATATTTAGACCTAAAAATTTTGTCCCTCCCTAGCTCGGGCGGGGGGCGGTACAGTAGGTAGGTTGCCGCCCCACATTTTTGGTAGTACAGTTATACTGTCATAAAGAACCGTTTTTTTGTTTTTCGTGGAAAAAGAAACGGTTTTTTTCGAAACAAACCGTTTTTTCCAAATATTTTTCCAGTACTTAAGAACGTAACTTGGAAACATATAACAATTTCAGTGCAAAATTTGTTCGAAGTAACCAGAGTGTTCTTGAAGAGTGTTGAAGTTCTTCGAAAACACTTGGTTTACACCAGTGTAGTTCCTGGGGGGAGGGGGGAGGGGTCCCCCCTCGGGTACGTCTGTTCCCCCTCCATGGTGCGCCTGCCCCACTGTTCCCCCTCCGGGTACGTCTGCTCCCTCAATTTTTGCCTAAAATAGGCAAATTTAGGCCTAAAATAGGCATTTTTAGGCATAAAGTGAGTGATTTTTAGGTCAATGTTGTCAAAAATCGCCAAAATACCCTTTTTATTGAGAATTTTTCCAAAAAAATGGGTAAATTTTCGACCTCAAAAAATGATTTTCTCCAAATTTGGGTCCTCCCCCCAGGTGGGTATGTCTGTTCCCCCTCCGAAAAAAGGGGGGTACCGCCTGTTCCCCCTCCGGACCAGGAACTACACTGGTTGCCGCCCCGCCTGGGCAGCTACACCACTGCCTTGAAGGGGCCCGGGCCGGCCCGATTGCGACCTCTGCTCCAAATACAGCCCCCTAAACGAGGTCAGTGAAAAAATTTACGGATGACGGTCACCTGTAGTGTCCACCAGATCGAAGTAACATGATTGTTCGTTCGGGACGAGATGAAAGGATGGAGAGCAGTTAGGATGTTGAGACGTTCACCAACCCAGACGGTCGTGATGTGATCAATTAAAATCAGTTTAGCAATTAGATAAAGGACAGATGGGGGAAAGAAGTAGAACTTTTGATAAAACTTTCGAAGAAATGAGAAAAACAGCGCTTGAAGTCGATTTGTCGTTCCCTCCCACTGGCACACCTGTAATGCAACGACGTAGATCCATAGGGCTTTTAAACACTTTTTAGGTGCAATCTGCACCTAAAATTTCAGAACTGCACCTAAAAATTGGAGGGTTAGGTGCAAGTTGCACCTAGATTTTTGAACACCGGTCCCTCACTTGTGATTATTATGCAATTATTAGCCCGTTTTCTGGCTCGCCCGCTCAAAAGCGTAAAAACTTGCAAAAATTTCGCAGCCAAAATGCTCTTTATGGAGAATTTTTTCCGAAAAGGGGGAAAAATAGGTGAAGTTTTCTGCATTAAAGGGCTCGGGACACAACCGAAGGAAGGGCAGCAGGACATACTGTTACATACCGTAGGAAAGCATTCCGACAGCCTAATGTCACGCACAAATTTTGAGGTCCTCGAAAAATAAGGCCGATTTTTGGAACATTTCGCACCCTCACCGAGTGAAGAAATGCTTTGAGCGACTGAAGTTCTCATGATAAGTTATCCAGAAGCTGTTGTAATCCTATCCACGTGTTACTTGACTTTCAACTCATTTGGGGTTTCTGCACCGGTCGTGTGAAGTTGTGTAAAAAATAAAATTTTTATGGAACGAAAAGTCGCGCTAACAAGAGATAGCGAAACTCTCGGGGCTTGACATTTGTGCGTGACATATGCTGTCACAGTGCTTTCCAACGACGTGTAACACTGCGCTCTGTTGCCCTTCCTTCGGTTATGTCCCGAGCCCTTAAGAAATATTTTTTTGAATTTTGGTCTTCCCTCATTCCCCAGGCAGTCGTCAACACCAGTGTAGTTCCTGGTCCGGAGGGGGAGATAGCGGACCCTCCGTTTTTTTCGGAGGGAGAGATAGTGTACCCCGAGGGGGGAAGGGGGGAAGACCCAAATCCAGGAAAAAGTCACTTTTTGAGGTCGAAAATTTGACCTATTTTTGCCGCTTTTTGGAAAAAATTCTTCATAAAAAGGGTATTTTGGCGACTTTTGAGAACATTGACCCAAAAAGCACACATTATAGGCCTCAAAACGTCCATTATAGGGCTAAAAATGCCTATTGTAAGCAAAAATTTTGGAGATAGTGTACCCGGCGGGCAATGTAGTTCCTGGTCCGGCGCGGCGGTTAGTGTACCTCCCTGGGGGAAGGGGGGGGAGGGGGAAGACCCAAATTCAGGAAAAAGTCACTTTTTGAGGTTGAAAATTTGACCGATTTTTGGCCGTTTTGGAAAAAATTCTCCATAAAAAGGGATTTTGGCGACTTTTGACAGCATTGACCTAAAAATCACCCACTTTTAGGCCTAAAAATGCCCATTTTAGGCTGAAAATTGCCTATTTTAGGCAAAAATTGAGGCGGTTAGTGTACTAGTGTACCTTGGTCGCGGCGGTTAGTGTACCTTAGGGGGACCCCCTCCCCCCAGGAACTACACTGCCGGAGGGGGAGATAGGGGGATAGTGTACCACCCCAGGGGGAGATAGCGTCACCAAGGGGGAACCCCCCCCCCCCAGGAACTACATGGTCAACACCCCAGTGTAGTACTTGGTCAGGGTGTTGACGATAGATAGATTGGGACCCGAAATGTGTTGACGATAGATAGATGACCCAAGTCCGAAATCTGGGGGGTCGACCCAAACTTGTTGACGATAGATAGATGGTGGGGGGGTCGCCAAAAATCAAGGTATAGTATAGTGCATCAAGTAGGTAATAATGTGCAAATATTAATGAAAATGTATACAGACGTACTAAAATCCGCGCGTAGCGCGCATTTTTTGCCTATTTGGGGGCAAAAAATACCGATTTTGAGTCAAAAATGTCATTTTTGGGGTCGATTGTTGTTGACGATAGATAGATTGTTCCCAGCAGTGTAGTCCTGGGGAGGGGCCCCCCCCCTCGGCTTATGCTATCTCCCCCCTCAGGTGGTACACTATCCAGTGGTGTCGTTGGGGGGGGGGGTTGGGGGGGGGGGGTCCCCCCCCCCCCTGTTATGGGTTTTGGGAAATCGGCCGGGGGTATGGGGTATGGGAAATTTTTCACTTTTGGAACAAGCACCCCTAAGAAATGACTTTTTGACCCCCGAGAAGTACCAAAATTGGCCATTTTTCGTCCAAAAATGTCAAAAATAGCTTACTACCGCAAGAAAACACTGTTTTAAGCACTTTTTAGACCAATTTTAAGATTTTTGGGGTCATTTTTTTCAAAACCCCCACCCTCGGGTATGGGAAATTTTTGAGATTTTTGGAAAAAACCCCCCCCCCTGGTATGGGAAATTTTTGATTTTTGGGGGTATGTATGGGAAATTTCCCGAAAATTGGACTGGGTATGGGAAAATTTCGATTTCTCAACGACACCACTGACACTATCCCCCTATCTCCCCCTCCGGGTACACTATTCTCCCCCAATTTTTGCCTAAAATAGGCATTTTTAGGCCTAAAATGGGCATTTTTATACCAAAAAATGTATGATATTTGGGTCAATGATCTCAAAAGTCGCCAAAATACCCTTTTAATGAAGAATTTTTTCCAAAAAGGGGCAAAAATAGGTCAAATTTTCAAACTCAAAAAGTGACTTTTTCCCGAATTTGGGTCTTCCCCCGTCCCCCCTCGGGGGTACACGATCTCGCCCTCCGAAAAACACGGGGGGTCGGCTATCTCCCCTCCGGACCAGGAACTACACTGGTTCCCAGAATCGGTTGACGATAGATAGATTTGCCCATATGTGTTGACGATAGATAGATGAAATCAAAAAAGTGTTGACGATAGATAGATGAATTTGGGGGTACCCCCCCGCGGTCCGTCCGTCCCCCCCCGTCCCGTCCCCCGCCGGGCCGCTCCCCCGTCCCCGGGGGGGGTGCTCGGCCGCTTCTTCGCGGCCCCTCACCCCACCCCCCCCCCCCCCCGAAATACAAGTACTACCCAGCAACCAGCATCACCCAGGTCAGAGATCGGAAACGGGCCGGGTAAAGCCGGCCCGGCCCGGCCCGGTCGGCGAAAAGTCCGGCCCGGCCCGGCCCGGTGGAGGGCTGCAGGTCGGCCCGGCCCGGCCCGGTGGAGGGCTGCAGGTTGGCCCGGCCCGGCCCGTTTTGGCTTGAGGTCGGCCCGGCCCGGTCAGCCAATTTTCAAGGGCTGAAAACTAAAAAAGTCCAAAAAGCTGAAAAAAATTCGAAAATTTTCTGCAGAATACTTGTTTTCACTGGTTGGTACAGCTGGGGGGAGAGGGCAGGTAGGTAGGTAGGTAGGTAGATTGACGCGCCATCCTGATGCAGTACGTAAGTCGCCGCCCCGGTTGGTACAGTAGTGTAGTGGGGTATAATTTATGGCTCAAAATGGTTTAAAATCGGTATTTTTCACTCCATATAGGCGAAAAATCGCGCGTGACGCGCGAAATTAGCGCTTAAGAGTACATTCTCATCAATATGTAGACATAAAATTTTGTTCCCGGACGACTCCCCCCAGCTCGGCCGGTCGGCGGTACTACAGTAGGTGAGTTGATTGTAGGCAGGCTTTTTTGGTGGTACAGTAGGAGTAGGTTGATTGCTGCAAAGCAAAGGCCTGGGTATGGGTAGCTACTGCTTCTTTCTTCAAAACGATGACTGAAAAGATCAAGAACTAGCAGTGTAGTTCCTGGTCCGACGCGGCGGTTAGTGTACCTACCCCTTTTTTCCGTGCGGCTGTTAGTGCACCTCCCTGGGGGAAGGGGGGAAGACCCAAATCCCGGAAAAAGTCACTTTTTTGAGGTAGAAAATTTGACCGATTTTTGCCCCTTTTTGGAAAAAATTCTCCATAAAAAGGGTATTTTGGCGACTTTTGACATCATTGACCTAAAAATCACCCACTTTAGGCCTAAAAATGGCCATTTTAGGCCTAAAAATGGCCATTTTAGGCCTAAAAATGCCGATTTTAGGCAAAAATTGAGGCGGTTAGTGTACCTGGCGCGGCGGTTAGTGTACTAGTGTACCTTGGTCGCGGCGGTTAGTGTACCTTAGGGGGGGACCCCCCCCCTCCCCCCCAGGAACTACACTGAGAACTAGGAAATGTTATTGCGCGAAGCGCAAAAATTTTGAAAATTTTGGTTCCGGAAAAAATGGTAATTTCGTTCAAATTTAGGCATACCGGGCCGGACCGGGCCGGGCTGCTCGGCCCGGCCCGGCCCGGTCCCCCCAAATCTCCGGCAGGGCCCGGCCCGGCCCGGTCGACCAACTCCAAAATCGCGGCCCGTTTCCGATCTCTGACCCAGGTGGTTGTTTGGCACTGACGAATACGACCCTACAGAACGTTGAAAAATAAGGGTCAAAAACGTCATTTTTTGGAAAAAATAGGAGAAAATTTTGCGTGAGTGATTTTCAGGTCAACGTCGTCAAAAATCGCCAAAATACCGTTTATTGGAATTTTTTTCAAAAAGGGGCAAAAATGAGCCAAATTTTCCACCTCAAAAAATGACTTTTCTCCAAATTTCCAGAAACTGGTATTGGTATTGGTATTGGTGCCCAGCCCAGTGCTGTGGCTACTTTGGCGGGGCGGGTAGGGTACCGTAAAAACCTAAATACAGCCCCCCCCCCCGGAATAGTCCCCCGCCCCCTCCCCGTAATACAGCCCCCCCCCAAAAGGGGGCAGTCACATAATAGAGCCCCCCGGAATAGGTCTGGGCCCATACCCCTTTTGACACCCAGCTACCAATACCGGCCCTGTCCTAATTACCAATACCAATACCCAATTGGGGACCCCCGATAGTCCAATACCCAATACCAGTGCTGTGGCTGGGGTGGGGGGGGGTCCCCCCCAATGGTACCCTACCCGCCCCGGCCTGGTACGCTACCCCCCTACCCGCCCCGCTCTTGTACCCTACCCCCCTACCCGCCCCGCCCTGGTACCCTACCCGCCCCGATTTTTACCCCCAAAATGCCCATTTTTAGCCAAAAATCCAAATTTCGACCGAAAACCCTAAAAACTGCAAAAAATCTCGCGCTGCGCGCGATATATCCACTTTTAGTACATAAAAACAGGCACCCGAAAAACTTGTGTTGTACCCTACCCGCCCCGAAAAATCCCCCCCCCCCCCCCCCAAACCGGATTCCCTCCCCCCCCCCAAAATCCCCTGGTACACTACCCCCCTACCCGCCCATATTTTTTCCACCTATGTACCCTACCCGTCCCGCCCGCCAAGTCCAGGCCCCTGTAGCTACTGTTTGCGGGGCGGCGTAGCCCCCCCACCACCCCCCCCCACCCCCCCCCACCCCCCACACCCCCCAACCCCCCCCAACAAACAAAACCCAAACAAACCCCCCCAAACACAAAACACACAAAACACCCACCCCCGACCCCCCCCCCCCCCCAAAACACACCCAACAACACCGAGACAAGAGGGGGGAGGGTACATAGGTGGAAAAATCGGGGCGGGTAGGGGGGTAGTGTACCTGGGATTTTGGGGGGGGGGGGGGAAATCCGGTTTGGGGGGGGGGGGGGGAGATTTTTCGGGGCGGGTAGGGTACAACACAAGTTTTTTCGGGTGCCTGTTTTTATGTACTAAAAAGTGCATATATCGCGCGCAGCGCGAGATTTTTTTGCATTTTTTAGGGTTTTCGGTCGAAATTTGAGTATTTTGACCGAAAAATGGGCATTTTGGGGGTAAAAATCGGGGCGGGTAGGGTACCAGGGCGGGGCGGGTAGGGGGGTAGGGTACAAGAGCGGGGCGGGTAGGGGGGTAGCGTACCAGGCCGGGGCGGGTAGCGGTAGGGTACCATTGGGGGGGGGACCCCCCCCCCCCCCCCCCCCCCCCAGCCACAGCACTGCTGTACACCACTATCAAGCCTTAATACACTACAGTATAGGGGATGTTACTTAGGGGGGGGGCTCTATTAATTCACTGACCCCTTTTTGGGGGGCTGTATTACGGGGGGGCTGTATTTAGGTTTTTACGGTACCCTACCCGCCCCGCCAAAGTAGCCACAGCACTGGGCTGGGCACCAATACCAATACCAATACCAGTTTCTGGAAATTTGGAGAAAAGTCATTTTTTGAGGTGGAAAATTTGGCTCATTTTTGCCCCTTTTTGAAAAAAATTCCAATAAACGGTATTTTGGCGATTTTTGACGACGTTGACCTGAAAATCACTCACGCAAAATTTTCTCCTATTTTTTCCAAAAAATGACGTTTTTAACCCTTATTTTTCAACGTTCTGTAGGGTCGTATTCGTGCCAAACAACCACCTGGGTCAGAGATCGGAAACGGGCCGCGATTTTGGAGTTGGTCGACCGGGCCGGGCCGGGCCATGCCGGAGATTTGGGGGGACCGGGCCGGGCCGGGCCGAGCAGCCCGGCCCGGTCCGGCCCGGTATGCCTAAATTTGAACGAAATTACCATTTTTTGAACCAAAATTTTCAAAATTTTTGCGCTTCGCGCAATAACATTTCCTAGTTCTCAGTGTAGTTCCTGGGGGGGGGAGGGGGGGGGGTCCCCCCCTAAGGTACACTAACCGCCGCGACCAAGGTACACTAGTACACTAACCGCCGCGCCAGGTACACTAACCGCCTCAATTTTTGCCTAAAATCGGCATTTTTAGGCCTAAAATGGCCATTTTTAGGCCTAAAATGGCCATTTTTAGGCCTAAAATGGGTGATTTTTAGGTCAATGATGTCAAAAGTCGCCAAAATACCCTTTTTATGGAGAATTTTTTCCAAAAAGGGGCAAAAATCGGTCAAATTTTCTACCTCAAAAAGTGACTTTTTCCTGGATTTGGGTCTTCCCCCCCCGCCTTCCCCCCCAGGGAGGTACACTAACCGCCGCACGGAAAAAAGGGGTAGGTACACTAACCGCCGCGTCGGACCAGGAACTACACTGCTAGTTCTTGATCTTTTCAGTCATCGTTTTGAAGAAAGAAGCAGTAGCTACCCATACCCAGGCCTTTGCTTTGCAGCAATCAACCTACTCCTACTGTACCACCAAAAAAGCCTGCCTACAATCAACTCACCTACTGTAGTACCGCCGACCGGCCGAGCTGGGGGGAGTCGTCCGGGAACAAAATTTTATGTCTACATATTGATGAGAATGTACTCTTAAGCGCTAATTTCGCGCGTCACGCGCGATTTTTCGCCTATATGGAGTGAAAAATACCGATTTTAAACCATTTTGAGCCATAAATTATACCCCACTACACTACTGTACCAACCGGGGCGGCGACTTACGTACTGCATCAGGATGGCGCGTCAATCTACCTACCTACCTACCTACCTGCCCTTCCCCCCAGCTGTACCAACCAGTGAAAACAAGTATTCTGCAGAAAATTTTCGAATTTTTTTCAGCTTTTTGGACTTTTTTAGTTTTCAGCCCTTGAAAATTGGCTGACCGGGCCGGGCCGACCTCAAGCCAAAACGGGCCGGGCCGGGCCGACCTGCAGCCCTCCACCGGGCCGGGCCGGGCCGACCTGCAGCCCTCCACCGGGCCGGGCCGGGCCGGACTTTTCGCCGACCGGGCCGGGCCGGGCCGACTTTACCCGGCCCGTTTCCGATCTCTGACCTGGGTGATGCTGGTTGCTGGGTAGTACTTGTATTTCGGGGGGGGGGGGGGTGGGGGGGGGGTACCCCCCAAATTCATCTATCTATCGTCAACACTTTTTGATTTCATCTATCTATCGTCAACACATATGGGCAAATCTATCTATCGTCAACCAATTCTGGGAACCAGTGTAGTTCCTGGTCCGGAGGGGGAGATAGCGGACCCTCCGTTTTTTTCGGAGGGGGAGATAGTGTACCCCCGAGGGGGGGAAGACCCTAATTCGGGAAAAAGTCACTTTTTGAGGTGGAAAATTTGACCTATTTTTGCCCCTTTTTGGAAAAAATGCTTCATAAAAAGGGTATTTTGGCGACTTTTGAGATCATTGACCTAAAAATCACACATTTTTGGTATAAAAATGCCCATTTTAGGCCTAAAAATGCCTATTTTAGGCAAAAATTGGGGGAGATAGTGTACCCGGAGGGGGAGATAGGGGGATAGTGTCAGTGGTGTCGTTGAGAAATCGAAATTTTCCCATACCCAGTCCAATTTTCGGGAAATTTCCCATACATACCCCCAAAAATCAAAAATTTCCCATACCAGGGGGGGGGGTTTTTCCAAAAACTCAAAAATTTCCCATACCCGAGGGTGGGGGTTTTGAAAAAAATGACCCCAAAAATCTTAAAATTGGTCTAAAAAGTGCTTAAAACAGTGTTTTCTTGCGGTAGTAAGCTATTTTTGACATTTTTGGACGAAAAATGGCCAATTTTGGTACTTCTCGGGGTCAAAAAGTCATTTCTTAGGGGTGCTTGTTCCAAAAGTGAAAAATTTCCCATACCCCATACCCCCGGCCGATTTCCCATACCCCATACCAGGGGGGGGCAGCCCCCCCCCCCCCCCCCCCCCCCACCCCCCCCCCCCCAACGACACCACTGGATAGTGTACCACCTGAGGGGGTGATAGCGTACCCGAGGGGGGACCCCCCTCCCCCCCCCAGGGCCTACACTGCTGGGAACAATCTATCTATCGTCAACAACAATCGACCCCAAAATGGACATTTTTGACTCAAAATCGGTATTTTTTGCCCCAAATAGGCAAAAAATCGCGCGCTACGCGCGGATTTAGTACGTCTGTATACATTTTCATTAATATTTGCACATTATTACCTACTTAATGCACAATACTATACCTACCTTGATTTTTGGCGACCCCCCCCACCATCTATCTATCGTCAACAAGTTTGGGTCGACCCCCCCCAGATTTCGGACTTGGGTCATCTATCTATCGTCAACACATTTCGGGTCCCAATCTATCTATCGTCAACACCCTGACCAAGTACTACACTGGGGTGTTGACCATGTAGTTCCTGGGGGGGGGGGTTCCCCCTCGGGTACGCTATCTCCCCCTCAGGTGGTACACTATCCCCCTATCTCCCCCTCCGGCAGTGTAGTTCCTGGGGGGAGGGGGTCCCCCTAAGGTACACTAACCGCCGCGACCAAGGTACACTAGTACACTAACCGCCTCAATTTTTGCCTAAAATAGGCAATTTTGGGCCTAAAATGGGCATTTTTAGGCCTAAAATGGGTGATTTTTAGGTCAATGCTGTCAAAAGTCGCCAAAATACCCTTTTTATGGAGAATTTTTTTCCAAAAACGGCCAAAAATCGGTCAAATTTTCAACCTCAAAAAGTGACTTTTTCCTGAATTTGGGTCTTCCCCCCCCCCTTCCCCCCAGGGAGGTACACTAACCGCCGCGCCGGACCAGGAACTACATTGCCCTCCGGGTACACTATCTCCCCAATTTTTGCTTAAAATAGGCATTTTTAGGCCTAAAATGGACGTTTTTAGGCCTAAAATGTGTGATTTTTGGGTCAATGTTCTCAAAAGTCGCCAAAATACCCTTTTTATGAAGAATTTTTTCCAAAAAGCGGCAAAAATAGGTCAAATTTTCGACCTCAAAAAGTGACTTTTTCCTGAATTTGGGTCTTCCCCCCTTCCCCCCTCGGGGTACACTATCTCTCCCTCCGAAAAAAACGGAGGGTCCGCTATCTCCCCCTCCGGACCAGGAACTACACTGGTGTTGACGACTGCCTGGGGAATGAGGGAAGACCAAAATTCAAAAAAATATTTCTTAAGGGCTCGGGACATAACCGAAGGAAGGGCAACAGAGCGCAGTGTTACACGTCGTTGGAAAGCACTGTGACAGCATATGTCACGCACAAATGTCAAGCTCCTAGAGATTCGCTATCTCTTGGTAGAGCGACTTTTCGTTCCAGAAAAAAGTGAATTTTTTCACAACTTGAAACGACCGGTGCAAAAACCCCAAATGAGTTGAAAGTCAAGTAACACGTGGATAGGATTACAACAGCTTCTGGATAACTTATCATGAGAACTTCAGTCGCTCAAAGCATTTCTTCACTCGGTGAGGGTGCGAAATGTTCCAAAAATCGGCCTTATTTTTCGAGGACCTCAAAATTTGTGCGTGACATAGGCTGTCGGAATGCTTTCCTACGGTATGTAACAGTATGTCCTGCTGCCCTTCCTTCGGTTGTGTCCCGAGCCCTTTAATGCAGAAAACTTCACCTATTTTTACCCCTCGAAATTTTTGCAAGTTTTTACGCTTTTGAGCGGGCGAGCCAGAAAACGGGCTAATAATTGGATAATAATCACAAGTGAGGGACCGGTGTTCAAAAATCTAGGTGCAACTTGCACCTAACCCTCCAATTTTTAGGTGCAGTTCTGAAATTTTAGGTGCAGATTGCACCTAAAAAGTGTTTAAAAGCCCTATGGATCTACGTCGTTGCATTACAGGTGTGCCAGTGGGAGGGAACGACAAATCGACTTCAAGCGCTGTTTTTCTCATTTCTTCGAAAGTTTTATCAAAAGTTCTACTTCTTTCCCCCATCTGTCCTTTATCTAATTGCTAAACTGATTTTAATTGATCACATCACGACCGTCTGGGTTGGTGAACGTCTCAACATCCTGACTGCTCTCCATCCTTTCATCTCTTCCCGAACGAACAATCATGTTACTTCGATCTGGTGGACACTACAGGTGACCGTCGTACCGTTCAAACTTTTTCACTGACCTCGTTTAGGGGGCTGTATTTGGAGCAGAGGTCGCAATCGGGCCGGCCCGGGCCCCTTCAAGGCAGTGGTGTAGCTGCCCAGGCGGGGCGGCAACCAGTGTAGTTCCTGGTCCGGAGGGGGAACAGGCGGTACCCCCCTTTTTCGAGAGGGGACAGACATACCTGCGCCTGGGGGGAGGACGGTCCAAATTTGGAGAAAATCATTTTGTTGAGGTCGAAAATTTACCCATTTTTTTGGAAAATTTTCGATAAAAAAGGGTATTTTGGGATTTTAGACAACATTTGACCTAAAAATCACTCACTTTATGCCTAGAAAATGCCTTTTTTAGGCCTAAATTTGCCTATTTAGGCAAAAATTGAGGCAGCAGACGGGGGTACCCGGAGGGGGAACAGTGGGGCAGGCGCACCATGGAGGGGGAACAGACGTACCCGAGGGGAGCCCCCTCCCCCTCCCCCCAGGAACTACCCTGGTGTAAACCAAGTGTTTTCGAAGAACTTCAACACTCTTCAAGAACACTCTGGTTACTTCGAACAAATTTTGCACTGAAATTGTTATATGTTTCCAAGTTACGTTCTTAAGTACTTGGAAAAATATTTTGGAAAAAACGGTTTGTTTCGAAAGAAAACCGTTTATTTTTCCACGAAAAACAAAAAAAAACGGTTCTTTATGACAGTATAACTGTACTACCAAAAATGTGGGGCGGCAACCTACCTACTGTACCGCCCCCCGCCCCGAGCTAGGGGGGGACAAAATTTTTAGGTCTAAATATTTATGAGCATGTGCTCCAAAACGCTAATTTCGCGCCTAGCGCGCGATTTTTTGCCTCGGCCGGCGGGCGGCGACCTCTCCCTACAGTGCCAAGTTGGAGCGTCAACCTACCTACCTCTACTGTACCTCGGGGGGCCCCCACGCCGAACCCGCCTCATCGTCCAGTGCGGGTATCTGTGCGCCACTTGGCCTACCACCAGGCGAGGCAACAAACGCCACTTCTCATTCGAAAAGTACTCATTTTTGAAATCTTAAGCACCGATTTGCAGTCGTTTTGACAACATAATTGATTTTACGGCCTGGGAAATATTAAAAATTTTGGAAAATTTTTTACCAAGAGTTTCCACTTGAAAAATAATAATGAGTATTTTCCCTGGCCTCGAAAAGACATTTTTTGGTTTTTCCGGGAAAAGCGGTTTTACGCGCAAGCATGCAAAAAGTCTGACGTTGCTTCGT